>JAWWEO010014873.1:0-26022 GCA_035582975.1 Ormyrus labotus
ACAACAGTTCGTGCACGAGTGCGAGAGAGAGAGAGAGAGAGAGAGAGAGAGAGAGAGAGAGAGAGAGAGAGTCTGGCCGGTCGAGATAATGGATGACTATCTCCCGCGTTTCTTTCATTCAATTTGGGAAGGGTGAGCCGTCGAGGACAGACGCTTGATCGATCGGAATATATATATACGACGGGCGATTCCTTACGGCTTTGAGTGTTATAAATATTAGAGAATGATTAGATTGGACGCGTGAATATTTACGGGGTTGACCGGCATTTTTTTTTTGTTACGAATGCTCGTTTATTTTTTGAGAAAGCTCTGTCTTTGTTCGGTGATTAGGTTGACAAACGGACATTGACAAAATGTTCTGGAAGTAATTGAATTAGTAATTAAACATTTTTAACACATGGAGAAAAATGTTCTAATAAGAATTACTATACCTCTTAGTCATGTGGGGACAAACTTACATTATACTAAAAAATTACTATATTATATATTAAAATTTAATAAAACTTTATCAATTCTATGAAATTTTACTATATAATATAGTAATTTTTTAGGATAATCCAAGTTTGTCCCCCCATTACAAAAGGTCATAGTAATTTTTACCGAAAATTAATTTTTTCCCAGCGCAGTAACTTTTTAAGCTTATAAAACGGACGACGATGAATTTGAATATTTAAAAAATCGTAGATCAGCACGCGCGAGTCCAAATATAGCTTCGGAAGATTATAAAAATGGATGGGACGGAGCATAAAACATTCATTATTCACAAATGAGAATCGCGAGGGTAAAGCGAGCCGCCGCGGCGCGCAGGCGGGCGTAAAAACAAACGATCGCCCGCCGATTCAAAAACACTTTCCCGTTCAAACAAACCGAAAAACCCCATAAGTTTACCTCCGCCGAACCATTTTTTTCTCCTTCAAAAGCCGCCCTCGCCGCCGCCGCAGCGCACACAGAACCCTTTTACACGACGTTAAATATTCCCACCCGCATATATATCCCCGGCTCTCGCGCCCCCGCAGGCTTAAAGCGACGCTCTCTCTCGGCGCGGGAGGAGGGAAAAAAAATCGACGCGGCGGGCGGCCCCTCGACCACTCGCGCGGCTACGCGAAATTTATGCGCGCGTGAGTCATCCCCTGTACACTGCGCTTTTCCAGTGAACGCCGAACGAGTGCCTCTTTCGTTCTCTCTCTTTTTTTTTTTTAGGGAGAGAGAGAGGGGACCGACTGCTGGTCGTTCCTCCGTGTTGATTTTTCGCTTAGCGGTCGGCGATGACGCTGTTGTCTCTCTCTTCGGCAAAGGGTTCGAGCTTGAGTTTCGGTTCGCGGACGGAGACCGGGGAATTCTTTTTAGTCGGCGATTAACTGTTTTGGTTATTGGGTTTGACTGGGTGATAGCTCGATGACGAGTTTATCATTATCTTTAGTTTGTTGAGTCGACAGTCGTTATCTACTTAATTAAATGAGGAAGTTCAATAGATTCTCTATAGTGTAAAAAGAAACACGGAATTTAACCTCTAAGAGATAACGTTTGCGATATTCGTAAATTTCCGATTATTTGGGAAATCGTCTTGAAACAAAGCAGATACTTACCGGCATAGTTTGGCTGCCGTGCAACGAGTTTATCGCCCCTTGTGCCTCTTGGTGTGTTGCGAATTTGATAAAAGCACAACCTGCAATCAGACCAAAACGACCACTCGTTAATTCCAGATGCCGAATTTTGCACAATTTTCGTAAAAAAAAAAAGAAAGCACACCGATTAAACCATCCCTTAATCCCCCGAATACACGAAAAATTTATCAAGCACACCGCAGCGCTTTCGTGCCTTAATACTTCATTTATCAGAAGCAGAAGCTCCGCGGCCGGAGAGGGATATAAATCCTCCAGGTATGAAAAAGCGGCTGTTTCGCATTAGGCCCGGGAGAGCCCCGGCGATTAATCGCCGGGAGTATCGTCATCGAAGCGCTTATCGCGCGGAGCGGCCTCCAAGACAAAGGAGCCTCCCCCTTCCTCCCCCCCCCCAGCCGCCGGCAGATGAGCCGCTCTTCATCGATCTCTTTTCCCCGAAAGCTCGCGTGTTACGATGTTTTATGCATCGTCGGCAAATGGATTGCGCTCTCGGATCCTCGCATGGCGGGACGACGAATTATATTATGCTTTGGCTGAATTATCAATTATTGCGCGTCTCCTTTCGTCGGGAATGGAGCAAAAGTATTCGAAGGGCGAGAATGTTTTTCAGTGATGTGGGCGTATTTGGAATTACATGCCTGTAAGCCTGTACGAGACGGAATAATAAATTCTTATGTATTATCGCGATAACTTACATTCTCCGGGGGCTTTATTAAAAAATGCCGGAGCCGCGGGCTTTTAATATACAAAACACTAAAATCGCGTCATCCATCACACGTCTGTCTTTCGTAGCGAGGAAGGTTCCGCGCGACGAGGCTCTCGATTTTTCAGGTATCTTTTGGGAAAAATGGTAACAGGACACGGCGGAGAGAGAATTCCTCCACCGCCGGGGGAAAAGACGTATGCGCTTCGAGCGCAGATTCTAGTTTCGAAATTTAAAGTGTGCATAGATTCGCTGTCGCATCTTTAAACGTGTTTTGAGAAAGTGATCTTGACGTTTTCGTATATACTTCTTTTCAATTCTCTTCCTTTTATTCTGTTACTTCATGGAGAAGAATATTAATTCAGGACCTCTCTCATATTTGACTAAACTTTTACGATGCCGGTATGGGAATTTTGTTTACTTATTTCATCGAGCATCGTGTTAAAAGTGTATTTGTTAATTTTCACATAATGTATTTACAACATTGAATTTCTTTTATTATAAAAGTTAAGGAAATGAACCGAAATGAACAAATTACTACAGAGGTGTGTAATTTTTCATCATCTATTAAATATTTCATGCAAATAAGGATAAAATTCACCCTACTGTCAAAATCGCCAGAGTTTCGCTTAAATTTAGGGGTAATTTTTAACCAAAATTTCTCTGCGTGTACAAGTCTGCCTACACGCCAAGATGGTCGGTTTTTTTTTAACTAAATAATTTTGCAATGTATCCAAGTTCCCTTTCACCCTTTATATACCCTTTCCATCAAGGACCCATCAATTTTACTCGCCGATTAAAAAAGCTAACCGAGAAATCGCCAAAGCATCCCAACGGATGCGCATTAGAGTTAAAGCGAGGGAGAATCGTCGGAGAAACGAGCAGATGGACGACGTCGGACGGGGGGGAGGGTCGGGGGGGGGGGGGGAGGCGCAGAGAAAATCGAAGCTCTCGCAGCGTTATCGCGCGGCCAGCCCTTCTTCGCCCTAATTCCCACCGAGCCCATCGTCTTCCGATGCGCGGAGAGCAATTGCAACTTCATCTATTTTTCACGCCGACGCGTTTGTCCGCGAGTTTTGGGGCCGAAAGCGTTTAGTGGCCGATGTGTATAATAGCGAGTCGCCGGGGGTGAAATATACGCAGTTGACAAGGCTGGGTGTCCGTTTCTTTTTCTGATAATCAGACTAGAAGCCCGAATGAGACGAGGCTGAATCAGCAAATGGAGCGGAGTCTAGACGTTGCGCGAATGAAAAGGAGGTTTTATTCTTGCGTAAGGGATAATAATTCATTTTAAAACGGCCTCTCCCGTAGCATTGATTTATACAGCCCGAGGTTTAAGTGATATACGTTATGTAAATATATAAACCGAAGCATAAATCAGTAAAGTATGACCATTTTTTATATAAGTATCCTTGACGCCTACTTATCTTATAGATTAAGAAAAAATATTGTTTTTGTCAAGCCTCCGGAGAGTAGCACATTTTTCGTAAAATATCTGTTCTGATATACGCATACAAGTTCAATTCAAGGTTGTTGAATATGGATCTTCTACTTTATAACGGATGTTTACTAATGTTGTTTGAAAGTAGATCGCTCTCCATATTTGTAATTTCTAAGATTATTTGAGATCGAGACAATCAAGCCAATTTGCGTTAGTTTGGTCTGTCAACCCCATAGGTCTTTTAGTCTTATTAACTAGAAGTTAACGTGTCTGCATACAATTATAAAAAAAATTTACCATTTGAAAATTTTGAAATTAAAATATGGTTCCCAGATTCTAACATAATTTTTGTCATAAATTCCAAAAAAACAAATCCCAAACGAAGAACCCTGCACAAAATCATTGTCATTCGTCAGAGCGTACATCGAGAACACCAGCTTTTTTCAAAATGGCGGCTACATATGGTCGAGCGGACACAGCCGTGTACGCACCAAAGGGCCGAGTCTAATATTCCTTTTATACTTTTTTTTTTTTAAAACACAGCGCGGCTCCCCTCGTCGCATTCGCACCCTCGCAGTTGCTGCGTCACTGGTGTGGTGCGGTGCACGCGGAGAGAGAGAGAGAGAGAGAGAGAGAGAGAGGTTATGTTCGTCCGCGCGCTAATCAATACTCGGAGAGAGAGAGCTTTAAAAAAAAAGAGAAGGGGAGAGACGTTAAGCAGACGGCTTCGGACTTGGAGGCTCGTAAATCTTCGTTTGCCGCTTATTGGTTAGGAATGCGTTATGCTTTTCTCTCAAGATCGAAAACTCTTCGACGCGCCCGGCGCTGATTTATCGCCTTTGGCTCTCGTGTCTTTTGCGTTAATGGATAGCGTAAAACGAAGCCCAAGATGACTTACGAGCCACGGTTATTTATGGCGGGCAAATTAAATTGTCGAACCGCGCCGCTGCGCGCGCATTGTTTCCGCCTCGGGCGGCTTGTTTGCGTTTGAAATCAGAATTTCCGATCGCCGGGGATTGGTGAATTTTTCGTGCTCACTTTTCTGTAATTAATATCGAATCAAAATTTGCACTATTTCACTGTTGGTGTAAATTAAATTAAAATAACCATACTGTGCGTGCGGGAATTCTGAATTTTAATTAAAATACATATTCTTTTGAAAGGTCGACTGTCGAGTCGCTTTTTTTCGGTACTAAAAAACGACCCAGAGCTACATCCCTTTGACGAAAAGCGAGAGAGAACGGGATTTTTTCAAAAATATAAAAAAAACGAGTCATAACTCGTCACGCGGAGGAAGGACGAGTTATTCGACTCTCGGCGAACAGGTGCGCACTTACACAGAGAGAGAGAGAGAAAGAGCACACAAATAAACGATATACGCCCAAGTGGTTTCGACGCAACTTTAGATCCCTCTACGCGCAATTTTGAATCGCTCGCCGGATCGGTTTCAACGAGATTTTCTTTGATCTGGTTTTCCCTTACAAACGTTTCTGCGCCGCGTTTGTTTTTCCCCCTCACACTTCTATTTTTTTTTTTTTTTTTTTTTGTTTTTAATCGACGAGTTCGAAACGGATAGATGCTCGAGAGTTCGTTTGTTATATCGACTTCGGGCCCGGGAATTCGCGAAAGGTGCACTGTTACAGGCACATAGCAGTTCCATTCAATTAAAAATCTTTTGTCCGTAATGAACGCCGTATAAAAGAATTTTGTTTGCATTATCTTGGATTTAAAATAACGAGGAGAATAGGCACAGCTTCGGATTCACGCGCCATTCTCTCACCCCTTTCTCGAACGTTTAATTAGCCATTGAATGTTATTCAGCCGGGGAACAAAGAGAGAGAGAGAGAGGGGGGGGGAGCTAGTCCCTTTTTTTTGTAGCGTATTTCCTTATTAATCCGAGAGAAGATTAATTAATTTTTTTCGTACTTCGAAATCGGACTTTTGCCTTTAAAGTTTCCGAACCCTTCTCGCGGCCCGGTAATTCATGTAAATCGCGCTTTAAAAATGCAATTAGAAAATTCGTAATATCTGCAAATTGACCGTCATTTACCATAGAAATTAGCACCTGATATACAATGCAAAGTCGGCGGTAAAGTGGTCAGAAGTGCGGCGTAAGCGAAGAAACGTGTCGTTGTTGTCAGTGTCAATTTCATTCATGAAAAAGGAGAGAGGGGGGAGGGGGGGGGGGGGGGAAGCGAAGAGAAAGGAGAAACGGAGGGCGAGGAAAATCTTGTTTGCACTTTTTTGCATAAGTAAGTCATTTCTCTTCCTCCGCCGGGAGAAGGAGAACTGATTGAATTCACTTCTTAAGATGTAATGCAATATTCGATTCATGAATTAATAATGAAAAAATCTCTTTTTAGGGTGCCTTGATAAATCTTACTTTTAAAAAGAACAGAGCGATTTATCAAGGCTTTGATAAATGATTAATAAAGACAAGTTGCATATCTTGTTTAATTAATTATTGTTGCAAGCGTTGAATGATAAATTTTACGATGCAGCAAAAGAGTTTAATTATTGCCGGTTTATATTAAACAACATACTTTCATTTAAAATCTAATTTTAAATCATAAGCGTATATATAATAAATCATATTAATTTTCATAAAAGGAGAAGTGAATTAAATTTTAAAATGTACAAAATATTGAAACGTCGTTTGTTATTAAAGGCAGTATACAAATTTTTATAAACCTTAATTTTAATTTAATTGATTAACAAGAGTTAAAAAAAGAAGAAATTAACGCACAAAAAAGAACGGCAGAAAATAAAAGCCGTCATATTTATATTCCTCAATTTTTTCAGCCGCAAAAAGAAACAATAGAACTTTTTGGGACAAATGAAAGCACCGTTCTTTTTAGCAAGAGAACATTGTGCCTGAAAAGTTCAAAGACGCAGTAACATTCTGAAAATTACATAATTTCATTGTACGGCGCTTCAAGTGTCCACGCCAGAGTAAACTTTTCCAAGAAACAATGCTTCTCATGCCTCGTTATAAACCCTTTTAATTAAAGAGGGGCAAGAAAAAGCTACAGAAAACTGTGTACATATATAGAATCTTAAAGTGCGATGTAGCATAATTTTATAAAAAAAACGCTCGCTTTTTAAAAATGAAAAAGTTAATTTTCTTTTCCTTAATTAGGGTTTTTTGTTTAGTCCGATGTGGAGTATAATCTACTTTCTTCTGCTAATTACGCGACTGAACTTTCTATTTATTATATCATACGCGGAGAGAAAAGTTTTAAGAAAAATTACTCGCCAGCAAATCGAGGAGTCTTTCAATTAGGGTAAAAAAATTGCTATACTTTGTATTAATTTTTGTGATATTTTTAGTAATTTTTATTAAAAGTTTAGCAAAAATTACTAAACGTATAGTAAATTTTAATGTAAAGTATAGTAATTATTTGCCCTAATTGAAAGACTGTCCTCGATTTACTGGCGAGTATAGCAATTTTTCTTAAACATTTTTCTCCGTGTAAAAACACATAATTCTTAAACGTTTTACGAATTGTCAGTTACATCGTAAATTGTACACCATTTACATTAGATTATAATAAATTAAGTATACAATTTCAATTTCAATTTCTTTATTTCAAAGTTTCTCAGATATACCGATAAAAAATAATACAGCAAAAGTATAATAAAATTTTAGTACATCGGAAGCTCAACAACATCGGTCCTACAATCTACATTATTGACGCAGCTGTAACGAGAAAAATTCAATGTCTTCGGATACCGACAATGCAAACGGCTTCATTGTGGCGGCGGCATCCGTAGCAAGCCGAAAATTATGTAATCTCATTGTGTACACCTCAAGTGTCCGCGGCAGCATCTTCTCGAAGAAACAATGCTCTCGAAACGTCGTTTTAATTAAAAAAAAAAAAAAAAGGGCGGGAGGAAGAAAAGCAGCGCCGTGGAAAATAAAAGGAACGAGGAGAGAGAGGAGCTTTCAGCTCCCCGAAAGTTCGCGAGCGCTTCAAGTCCGAGAAACTATGTTTGCTCGTTGAACAACAGAGAGGAACAACAAACACGCCGCGGAACTCCATTTCGCGTCGAGTGCCTCCGTCGTCGTCGCCGATCGATATAAACTCTCTCTCTCTCTTGCTGGGCGAGACTTTCCATTCGTATATTTGATTGCTTGGCAAACATGTCCAAGTTTATCGGAGGAGACTCGGAAGAAAGTTGATGGTTTCGAGTTGCCGGGGACTCTTTCGGTGCCCCTCTGATAGGGACAAAAAGCTTTCTTTGCCGCGAGCCTAGGATGGTGATTTGAAAATTATTATCAGGTCTTCTTCTACTTTTTTCGGTAGATTCGCTGTTTTTTCAATCTGTCATTCGCGGATTTAAAGAATTATTAAAGATTTTGTCGTTAACGATTGGGGTAGATGTATATAAAATGTGGGCGATTTCACGATTTTTGTAGCCAGTTCACTAATAATTCATCAATTTTTTTTAGCCAAATATTTTCGACATGTATTAGTCCAGAACTGGTGAAAAATAAATATGGTGGATCAATAAAAATGTACATTAAAATTGTATGTTTAAAATGTAAGCATCTTTGAATTTATTTTTTTACATGCGAATTAACAATTAATTTAATTAACAATTTTAATTTTTTATTAAAATTATAAAAAATATAAATAATGTAATAATTATTCAACACATTTATTAATGCAATTTTAAAAAATTAATAAAACTAAAAATCAGTTTACAATGCTGCTTTTGCTCTATCAATACTTTTTGTCGAAATTATCATCGCGTCGCCGATGATGTTCAGGTGGTGCGTTCCGTAGTTTTCGGGGTCTAGGTGTCGATTCACCTTGAGGCGATTATCTGATGTCTAGGTGGTGTCCTCCGTAGTTTTCGGGGTCTAGATATCGATTCGACTTGTCGAGACTATCTTCAAGTCTTAGAACTACGGAGCGCACTACCTGAACATCATCGGCGATCTGATACTTTGAGATATCCGCCTCCAAGTGAATGGACACGTAAACCCCGAAAACTACGGAGCCCACTACTTGGACATCATCATCGGCGAAGCGATGATAATTTCGACAAAAAGTATTGGTAGAGAAAAAACAGCATTGTAAACTGATTTTTAGTTGTAATAATTTTTTTAAATTGCGTTAAATAAATGTATTAAATAATTATTATTTATAATTTTTAATTTTAATTAAAAATTAAAATTCTGAATTAAATTTTTGAATTCGCATTTAAATAATAAATTCAAAGGTGCTTACATTTTAAATATACAATCTTAATGTACGTTTTTATTAATTCACCATATTTATTTTTCACCAGTTCTGGACCAATATTTGTCCAAAATATTTGACTAACAAAATTGATGAATTATTGGTGAACTGACTAAAAATCGTGAAATTGCCCAGAGGGAATTAGAAAATTATTATATATTAGTTTAGCTCTATCCTTATTGGTTGAGCCATGGAATTCAATCGATTAAAGTTAAAATTATAAATACACGTGTCGGTGATAAGTAAAATCGTTCATTAAGATTATTAGGTATAATTAATTTCTATAAGAATTTAATCTATGTCTATCATTTAAGTGATATAATATAGTATCGATAATTATTTGAATTTAATGATTGTTACGTACCGATAAAGTCTTTTAAAGCTTAAAAGTTTTTGTGATTTGGATCTATGGGTATTGTCGTGATATTAATAGATTATTATCGATACGTGAACAAGCGGCTAGAGATAAAGAGCTCATCTACGTATCCTAAGTCTCACGTAAATGACTGGTACTGTTGATAGTACAAATATACTTCGGATGAAGTTTTTCTTGCTCGCGATTGTCGTCCTCGTGGTTGCCGCTTTTGGTAAGTTTATAAATTATTCAGTAATTCATTTGCTAACAGTAAAATAAATGTAAATAGTCAATATTCATTCATCGTTTCAATGACTATAAATATTTCTTTCTCGTGTCACCTATTTTTTTAACACAATATCTTTGAGCCAAATTAAATAAAATACATTTTAGTTTGATAATTTCCTGGACATTTTATAACACCATAAAAATTTTTCATTTGCAGCGAACCCAATGCACTTAATAACCGACCAATCTTTCCTGATGCTCGCATCATCGGTGGGGAAAATGCCGTGATCGAGACCTATCCTTACCAGATCTCTCTCCAATTCGGTGAATACCACAACTGCGGAGGCAGCATCGTTTCAGCCAACTACGTCGTTACTGCAGGTCACTGCATATTACCTGGTTTCGAGGATGTCCTCGTCGTTCGTGCTAGTTCCTCATTCAGGGAACAGGGCGGCAGCGTGCACGAGGTCGTTGAAATTGTGCGCCACGAGAAGTACAACGAGACTAGATACGGGGATTATGTATACTCGATTTTTGACATCGCCGTCCTCAAGGTAAAGGAACTGTTCGTCTTCGACGAGACTCGCCAGCCCATCCATCTTTTCGATGCTTCCGAGGAGTCCCTCTCCGGAGTCGATGCCGTAGTCACCGCCTGGGGGTTTACTAGCCAAAATGGTACGGTTGCGGATTTGCCCTTCCAACTCCAGGCGGTGACCGTCCCCATCGTGTCTAAGGGCCTTTGCGATATCGCCTATAAGAAATGGGGTGGTCTTCCCGAGGGTCAGATTTGCGCCGGCTACTACGGAGTCGGAGGCAAGGACCACTGCAACGGTGACTCTGGTGGTCCACTCGCCATTAATGGACGTCTCGCTGGTATCGTCTCCTGGGCTGGGGGATGTGCCGAGGCCGATTACCCTGGAGTCTATACTGAGGTCGCTTATGTCCGCGAATGGATCAACGAACACGTTACCTTCTAGGTGGCTTTTTCGAGGAAGGAAACTCGGTCGGTAATGGAGGATCGAGAAGATTACCGTCTGTTCCCTGTAGTTTAACTGACTTTTTGTTTATTAACTCTATTTCGATTACG
The DNA here is from genome assembly GCA_035582975.1 of Ormyrus labotus. Taxonomy (NCBI): domain Eukaryota; kingdom Metazoa; phylum Arthropoda; class Insecta; order Hymenoptera; family Ormyridae; genus Ormyrus; species Ormyrus labotus. The sequence goes on from JAWWEO010014873.1 coordinate 10,686, forward strand.
ATCGAATAAGAATAGCAGCTAATTTTTGTACCTTATTTATAACTTGACGAGTTTAAGTGCTTATTTTTTATTCTTATTTTTTAATTCTTTTTCCGACTTATTATAAATTCCGGCGAGACATTGAATATCATTCAATTATCTTCCACTATCTACGCACGAAAACTAGCGCGAGAAACACTTTAGTGCTCCAATAAAATTTCAGAACACATCCGGAAATAAATTAGGAGATAAAAAATAATACGAGCGGGCGGCTCGCGCGCCGTATAAAAATGCGAGCTGTCGCCGCCGCCGCCGCCCCGTCATATAAAATTCCGCGCATTACATCGGCATAAAATCTCAAAAAAAAAAAGAAGAAGAAGAAGAAGAGCGCGGGGAGGCATAAAAAAGAGCGCGCCGGCGTGCGATTTTAAAGCGGAGGAGGAGGAGAAAAAAAATTCAAAAGTCAAATCCCCCGGAATTATTACATTAATAAACATAAAGCGGTACTTAAGGGGGGCCTTTTCAATTTTCAGCCGACAGGGAGATTATCGAATTCCGCGGGAGAGTCGGGGCCAATAAAACGGCGGGAGCTTTCATCAGTGCCGGGATTCTGGGCTACTGTGCGCCTTTTTTTTTCTGAATATTTTTCCCGGGAATTATTCCTGCTGAATGAGCTGATTTCTATGTTTAAATTACTGCGGATTTAGATTTTTTATCGCCCATAATCGGGGCTTTTGGATAGATTCTCGAATGTGATTTAAATGCCATTACTTTTCTTTTTGGTAGGAAAATCGAGGGATTCTATTGTCTAGTTGAATAATTATAATCTCACAAGTTTAGTTCCATACTTAGTAGCAGTAAACTAGAAAAAATTCCTAATCAGCCATTGGAGGTTTTCCTTAACAGAAATGTGTTAACAATTCAAGAACAAAAGTAATTATTTAATTTCTTCCTAGAATAATCTAATTTTTCCATCAACTATTAGAGCAGCCGAGTCATAGTCGATCTAAGAGGCCGGAAAATCGTCTGGGGCGGCTCCTCCTTTTTGCGCGCACGTATGGAGATTTTTAAGGCGAATCATAAAAAGCGATGAGAGGGGGGGTTATACGATCCCGCGGAAGGAGTTTGATGGCTGGGCGGAGCTGCGGGAGGCTCGTTGAGGCGAACTAATCAGTTTGTTCCCTGTGAGCGGATCGAATTTATTATTGGCAGCCCTTTTTTTTCAGAAATGTTGCTCTTAATTTAAAGAATATTTCGGTTGGGTCGAACGTAAGTTTGAGGAAGCCAAGTTGCAGTAATGAATTGGCCGGTTTTTGTTTTGTTAATAAAGAACATTCATTGTCTGTAATTGTAATTCGATAATTTCAATAATTATTTCTATCATACTGCGGTTTTTTAATCGATGCATAAATTCATTCGATACATTGTTTTATACCTTTTTTATGATGCATAAAGGAAAAGGGATTAACAATGCTGGTAATATTTTCGAAAAAACGCTGATAAATATTTTTCAACAAGAATTACACACGAATATAGTATATTAAAAGCACAATTTTCCAACGAACCATCAATTATTTCTATTTTCAAAAATGTGCGAAAAATTGAATTTCACTATTAAATTTTATTCCCCCACCGAGATAATCGAATTCTCGAAGAAATAGCGAACAGCTTACACGCGTCATCCAGATATTAAAAAGAAGTTAATAAAGCGAAGAATGCGCTCAATTTACGTATCAGCGAGCAGCTTATATTCAGAACAGAATTTCTCTCCCGAGCCATCGCCTCCCGAGAATACGAAAATTCGAGGCCATCTAACCCTCGAATAGTTGTCGAATCACCGCGGAATCATCTGTTCCGCGTCGCGCTCCGGGAACTCAGTCACGCGGATCCGAAATAATTTCCTCTCCGTCCCGAAAAAAAAGGAGGGGGGGGGGGGGGAGGGCGGCCGTCCCTCATTTTTTATTTCTCTCCGTGAATACTCGCGGCTCGTGCGAGGAAGAGGCGACGCATCCCCGGGGTTTCGGGGGGGAAATGCATTGTGAATATACCATTAGGCCTCTAATGCCTTTTGAATGAGGGAGCTTTTTAATAATCGATCGATGGGGATTAAATTCCCGGATTGTGAATAAAACATCGGGTTTTCTCCGAGAGGGAGAGTCTTGAAAATGTATGGAGATGATGTATTATATCTGCCGATGGGGGGTTGTAAAAGCCTGCCTTTTTTTATTTTGGTCGCCGCGCGAACGTTGAATTTTTGGTTTAGGAGCTTCTCGTTAGTTACGTCACGTGAAGTGCACGTGGATAATTATTAAAGCGAGAGATTTAATATTCATTACCTAACGCGTTACATCCTTGGTCCACTATTGTGCCAAGGACGAGTTTACGTAACTGTAATCTACCAGAATTAAAAAATCGAGAATAAAACATCATTTTATTTATGAAACCTTTTATTATTCTGGAGTTTCTAGTTTGACATTTTTATCTATTACAAATGTTTATGACAGAGTAATCTTCAATACGTTTCGTCGAAAGTACAATAAGTCAGGTATAATTTAGGTTTTCAACTCACAATTTTAAATCGCGTGATTAATCACGCAAAGGTGCACATTTCTTGCAAAAAAAACCTTGCGCAACGATCCTTCAACCTTCCATATCGAAAGCAGCCTGGCACCTCCTTAAAAAACTCCGCGTAACGGCACTAATTAATTCCCGCAAGTGCAAATCCCGAAGCCTCGCCTTTCTCTCTCGCCGCGCCTTTCGTCCACACACACACACACGCACGTCGCGCGCCGCGAGCGACAAATAGCGTCGTCGTCGTCGTGTCCCCCGCGCGTGTTTTATTGCGCCTCCGCTCTCCGCCCTCCGTCTCGCGGCTTTGTTTGCTTATCAATCTACGGGGCGGCGTCCCCCGCCGCCGCCGCTGTTTGCGATCCTTGTAAACGACGAGCAATGAGAAATGCCTTTTTCCGAGAGGCAATCGTTGGGATAAATGGTCGAAGCGCTAAAATTGGTGTGTTACGCGATTTATATTGGAGTTCTCTCTCTGCTTAACGAATAGAAAGTTGTGCGGCTCGAGGGGGAAGAGGGTGGCGGCGGGAATTGGGGTAAGCAAGCAAAGTCCTCTTGGAAAATGAGGCGTAAAATTTGATCAAATCTATTTAAACGTCTTGAAGTAAAATATATATTTAATTCGCAGTTTCAAATTTTGCCTTGGGAATCCTTTTTTCATTTAAAATTACATCAACATTACGCAGCAAGAGATTAGTAAACTTTAAAACGAAAGCAAAATTGAATGCCATGTATAAAATCGATATTAACCGTCCCTCAATAAACATTCGAACGCCCACAAGGTTCTCGCAAAAAATTCCACCACGCGGAACATTTCGTTCCGCTCTCGCAACGTACACACAAAGCATCAACACCTTCAACGTACCTATTGCCAACGCGTGCATCCTCGCAATTACAGAATTACCCGGGCACTCCGGCGCACCGCTGCGAGCGCGCGTATAATCGTCGCGCGGGGCGCGCCGGCAAATTCATCTGGATTACCTTCGGCTCCGCGCGGCAAAACTACTCCCGCACGACTATTTACCCGCCGCGCGCGGCGGCATTAAATTACACACGCGGGCGCGGACGCGCGCCGGTTTACTTTCATCGCGTCCAATATTGATCACCGTGACGAGAGGCGAGCGCGCTTTATTTATGCAGGCGACACATTGTTGCTTCGCCGGCGGAGCGGTGGACTGTATTTGACGCCTCTTTTTCGCAGCCTCTCGCGGTGGGTAAACGTTTTCTTTTTCGCGGCTGCGACGTTTTCGAGCTTTGCCGATGTATAATGTTCTTGGACGTCACTTTTATTCGTGATTTTTTAAATTTTCAGTTTAATTAAAATACAACGTTTGATAGATTCTTGAAGCAAAGCCGACCTCGAAATTCTTTTTGTTAAAAACTATATATAACACAAGAGTAAAGCCGTTTTTCCGCGAAAATAAACCCTCGCCGACCCAAATTACGAGCCCCGGCAGTAACCAGTCGTGCTCGACTATTTATCCTCGCAACTCAATAAAAGGAAAAACGAAGCCTCGCGCACGGCTGATCCCCTTTTGTTCCATTCGCCGAGAGAGAGAGAGAGAGAGAGAGAGAGAGAGAGAGAGAGAGAGAGAGACTTTCCCAAGGAGAAAGAAGTTAGGCGTCCCCTAATAGACCCTCGGATATATCGGCGATTCCTTAACAAACATAAGCTCCCGCTCCTTCGCGGATCGCCGCGCGGAAATTGAAGAAATTCGAACCGACCGACGTCCCCTCGGGAGCTGGGCCACCCCCCCCCCCCCCACGCGGCTTAGAAGGCCGGCGGCGAAAGCACGTGGCGAGTTCTCTCGGAGCGGAGGGGGAGAGAGGAGCTTTATCGCAAGTCGGATCTTGCGGTAATACATGTTTTATGCCGCGAAATGAAAAAATTATTCCGATTTTGGATGGATAGGAATTTATTTATTTATTTTATACATGGGGTATATGCACTGCCTTCGTCCCTCCTGTCCGGCGGTGATAAATATTAAAGTGATTTTGGTGTATATTTGTCGTTTCCGTGCGATATCTCTGCGATGTTCATCTAATGCGATGGCGTTTGAGCGGAATTTTTTTTTTTAAATTAGCATTTAGAACCTCCGAAATTTTCTCGCAAAAGAATTTTCCGACATTTATCTGAAAATATTTCCATCCAGTCGTCCGTTCGATCGGTGAGCGTCGCTGGAGGTCTACTCGATCGGGATATTAACTTTCGAACTCGCTAGAAAAATTCAGCTCTGTTCGAGTTCGTCGGGCAATGAGAGATTGCACGTCGCAGCTGCAATCACTAGGGCTTTTCGCGAGAGTTTCAGAAATGATATTGGAGGGATTTGTCGTTGGATGAAATAGTCGCAACGATTGCGTGCGCTCTCTCTCTTTTTGTTTTTGTTCAGCGATCTGCTCTCTGTCTCCCCTTTTTTATTTGTAGATATAGAAACCAATTATGAAAATGAAAAGGGAAAAATATTCCTTTCCGGAAATATTGCGGAGTCTGGGGTGAGCGCGTGTTGAGTGATTGAGAGGATGCGTGTCCCAAGCTGCTATAAAGTTATTAATAATTTTTTTAACTACGTTCAGCTTTTAAACATTTTTTTTTTTGTAATTAAATTATTTCAATTGCTAAAGATTCTATTAAAAGTTTTTAAAAATAAGAAATTTCAAGTTAAAACAATTAAAATAGTAAATCAAATTCTAAAATATTTGATTTTTCGATGGTATCGCTCTTTGATAAAAGAAATATCTGGTTTAAATCCGAAGTAACAAAGGAAAGGAAAGGTAGCGAAGCTAATTCAACGTGGATAATTAAAAAGAAAGCCGTGAGGGGTCGCTGCATAAAATGTACGGCGGGGTCGGGCACTTGCCTCGACAAACATTTTGCGCCATTAACGACAATAAACACGCTCCTGACCCTTTCTCGCAAAGTGAAACGACGACGACGACGACGCCAAAGAAGAAGAGAAGCCAAGTTTTCGCCAGAAGTACGAAAGCGAGAAAAGTCTTGGAGTGGAATCCGCGGACTAATTAAATAAAGGGTGGAGGGGGTAGAGAGAGACTCGCCTTTTTGCCGACGGCTCGTTTATTTAATTAGATCCCGAGGCCTCCGAGCCTGGCTTAGCGCCTACCTCGTAATTATCAACCCCCCGCCATTTTGTCAGCGCGTGAAATGGCCGCCAACGCGGGGATTATAATTTAGTTTATTTCTATCAACGCTTCTCTCGACTTGGCTTCGTTTTAAGAATCGAAATACGCTGCAGCGGGAAAGCTGCAGGGAGAATTAAATGTTTTCGCGTTAATTTAAAGTGAATTTTTTGTCTTGAAAAAGAAAATGTGAAAATTACTTTATTTACGTAATTTTTATGTAAATTTTTGTTACAATTATAATAGCAAGATTAATCATTTTAGACAAACTATTAAGTGAAATCTTCAAAATTGTAACCGTTTAGTAAAATCCATTATATTTATTTTTGACCAGTTCTGGTCCAGAACTTCTGGACCAATATTTGTCCAAAATATTTGGCTAAAATTATTGATGAATTATTGGTGAACTGGCTACAAAAATCGTGAAATTGCCCACAGGGAATTAGAAAATTATTATATGTTAGTTTAGCTCTATTTTTACTGGTTTAGCCGTGGGATTTAATCGGTTCAAGCTAAAACTATAAATACACGTGTCGGTGATAAGTAAAATCGTTCATTAAGATTATTAGGTATAATTAATTTCTATAAGAATTTAATCTATGTCTATCATTTAAGTGATATAATATAGTATCGATAATTATTTGAATTTAATGATTGTTACGTACCGATAAAGTCTTTTAAAGCTTAAAAGTTTTTGTGATTTGGATCTATGGATATCGGTAAAGTGGCTAAAGATAAAGAGCTCATCTACGTATCCTAAGTCTCACGTAAATGACTGGTACTGTTGATAGTATAAATATACTTCGGATGAAGTATATGAATTAGTTAATAAGATGTTTTTCTTGCTCGCGTTTGCCGTCCTCGCGGTTGCCGCTTTGGGTGAGTTTATAAATTATTCAGTAATTCAATTACTATCAGTAAAATAAATGTAAATAGTTAATATTCATTCATCGTTTCAACGATTATAAATATTTCTTTCTCGTGTCACCTATTTTTTTAACACAATATCTTTGAGCTAAACTAAATAAAGTACATTTTAGCTTATTAATTTCCTGGAAATTTTATAACACCATAAAAATTTTTCATTTGCAGCGAACCCAATCGTACTTAAGAACCGACCAATCTTTCCTGATACTCGCATCATTGGTGGGGAAAATGCCGTGATCGAGACCTATCCTTACCAGATCTCTCTCCAAATCGGTGGATACCACAACTGCGGAGGCAGCATCGTTTCTGCCTACTACGTCGTTACCGCAGGTCACTGCATATTACCTGGTTTCGAGAATGTCCTCGTCGTTCGTGCTGGTTCCTCATTCAGGGAACAGGGCGGCAGCGTGCACGAGGTTGTTGAGATTGTGCGCCACGAGAAGTACAACGAGACTAGATACGGGGATAATGAATACCCGATTTTTGACATCGCCGTCCTCAAGGTAAAGGAACCATTCGTCTTCGACGAGACTCGCCAGCCCATCCCCCTTTTCGATGCTTCCGAGGAGTCCCTCTCCGGAGTCGATGCCGTAGTCACCGGCTGGGGGTTTACTAGCCAAAATGGTACGGATTTGTCCTTCCAACTCCAGACAGTCACCATCCCTATCGTCTCTAAGGACCTTTGCGATACCGCCTATAAGCACGTCCTTCCCGAGGGTCAGATCTGCGCCGGCTACTATGGAGTCGGAGGCAAGAGCCCCTGCAACGGTGACTCTGGTGGTCCACTCGTCATTGATGGACGTCTCGCTGGTATCGTCTCCTGGGCTGGGGGATGTGCCGAGGCCGATTACCCTGTTGTCTTTACTGAGGTCGCTTACTTCCGCGAATGGATCAACGAACACGTTACCTTTTAGATGTCTTTTTCGAGGAAGGAAACTCGGTTGATAATGGAGGATTGAGAGGATTACCGACTGTTCCCTGTAGTTTAATTGACTTTTTGTTTATTAAATGTTTTTCGATTATGATCGAATAAGAATAGTAAATTTTGGTATCTTATTTATAACTTGTGTTTAGAATACGAGGAAAGTGAAGCCTCTAAATACGAGATCTGTTTAGTGGCCTGTAATGGCCTGTAGAAATGGCGCAAAATTTAAATGTAGATTTTGAAAAACAGTTCTTATATTTGTAATTTTTGTATAAAATGTAGAAATGATAACCTATGTATAAAAATAAGCAAGTTTATTAAATATTTATTGTAAACATTGTTTGTTCACGTAAAAATAAAAAATAATGAAATTGCGTTAGTTTTGCGATCCGTTCCTAACCTAACCTAAATAGAAACAAAATGTAGCGCGCGCAAAGCGCGTTAAAGTGTCCCTAGTTCATCAAAAAAGCCAAACGTGCGACGGTCGCTTGATTAGGCCGGCCATTAAAGCGAGAAACTAATCATTTCACGCTTATCGCCAGATGAATCTTCTCCTTTTACTGCGTCAACCTTGGGAAATGTAGGTCCGGCTGGATTTAACGAAGAATTCTCGAGATTAAGCAACTTGGTACGTATCTTTCGCGTGTCGAGGGATATTTCGAAGCTTTCAGGCCGATGCCGCGCTGATTTTATCGGACCGCAATAACAAATACCTGCCTCCCTTCCCTCCCCCCTCCTCTTCCTTGCGATCACGCCATCGTACACCTTTTTTGGTGCCTTTTGCTTTATAATTTAGCTTGGCGTATCAAGATTCATTTCTAGAAATGGACGTTTATTATATTTTGTCTCTCGCGCATATTACTATTTGATGTTAAGTATTTACAATAATTCCGGGAATATTTTTTTAGCATCTAAACCGACCATTTCGCGAATGTCCCAACAATATAGAACTATGTCATTAATTTACCATCTTTACATCAATTCTACACTTTTTACAGACTGAAATAAATGAGTTTGTCTCTTAATAAACAAGAAATCCCTCTTCTCACTTTCATCTAAGCAGGCTATTTGCATCAACTTCTGAAGTTCACCCCTTTCTGAGCTTCGCACGCTATAATTTTGCCTTCTCGGAGGGTCTCGAAATCGAATTCTGAACCCGGGAAAAGCGAACCCTCGAAGTGAACTTTTAATTGCCAAGGAAAAATCATTAACTGCCGACGGACAATCTGGTCTTGATTCTGCCGAAGAACAAAAGTTTTTTGAAAACATCTTGAAATTGAATTTGAAGAAAAAAATTAGAAAATGATTGAACGACTTGGAACGCTTGGTAAATTTAATTCCCCCAAGTTAGAACTGTACGAAATGATTAGTTTACGAAGTGAATTGAATTATGAAGAAAAAAAAATTATAATAGAATAAATAGACAAACATCCCGTTAAAAAAAACTGCAATATATGATCCTACCGGAGAAAATGAATCATTTCGAGCTTAGAAGCCTATCCGACTAAACTTCCTCCCTAACTTTCTCCAGTCGAGCCCGGGAGAGCTATTAGGTTCAAAAAATCGTATTTTACTTAAGACACTACCAAATTCTTTCCGCGCAACCTACATCTCCACATAAACCATCCTTCCAATTCCCTGCCCCCCGTCCCCTAATTGTATCAGACTTGCACCGACTCCCCGAATTTTTTCCCCGCGAACTTTCCTCTCTCCCGACAAAGAGAGCGAGAGAGAGAGAGAGAGGGTGAAGCAAGAAATATAGTTTCTCATCAGCCCTTCGCGAGGGGAACACCCCAAATGGCAGCTCGCCAAGTGTGCTAGCGAGCGAGCACACAATGCTCGCAAACACTTTGCATTCGTAAACAAGGGTAAACAGCGCGCCGAACCGGTTTCGCACCTCCGATTTTCCGGAGCAGTCGGGCGCGCGAGCCGCGCTTGGCGCTGACGATCGTTTAAACATTGCTGGGCGCGACTGAAAGAGTCGGACGATGCCGAGGCTGAATCTTTCATGCGACGATGTTTTTTTTCCGAGTAAACGCCCTATTTGCGATTGAAATTATTTACTACTTTCTCGTGGACGCGTAAACGGTTTTGCAAACGTGGCTTTTTTATATGAATCGAGTAAACCTTTATAGGATTGTCAAGTATATGTTAAGTAAAATTACTGGTTTCATTTCTTTTTATGCAAGAACAATAAGCAGAATTTGGTGTGGAAAAGAATTCATTATTCACTTATTAAAACAATATAAAGTATTTATTATGAAGATTATTCATTTATTTATTCACATTTGATATAAAAAAACCACTATGTATCTCCGAGCTATTTGTAAATTTTTGTAGGTTAACCATTTCCAAAGCTAGCATTTGTATTCATTATTCCGAAAACAGTCGATATCCGGACGCGCCAAGAAAAGCCCAAGCTAAAATATTTAAACGCGGATCGAACCGACCGAAATTCAAAAACCTATAGCTTCCAGGCTCCTGCGCGTCATTCAAATTTAATATACACATCCGAGCAGCCGGAATTTTCGGCGCAACAGGAACTTCCTCCCCGCTCAGAAGGATTGACGTTTCCCGCGAACCGAAAATTAACGGGGGCGGCGTGTGTGCATCGAGGAAAGCAGTGCGCTTTATTACGACGCCGTCGTTCGCAGGCGACGCGCGCGCGCGCGCACGAGCTCATTGTCTTTCTTGTGCGCGCAAAGTTGCCGGCTCCCGGGACGATTTATCGCCGAAAACGTCGACTGTCGTCGACGTTTTCGGCCTTAATTCGCGGGATATGAACGATTGAAGTTCGCTCGCGGTGCGAGGGTTTCGGGGGAGGGAATGTTGAGGGTTGGAGAAAGTTTTGAGGAAAAATTGTAGGGTTGTTCTTTAATTTGAAGGGATTCTTTGATTTTTTATAGAGCAGTAATAGGAACGATACTTCGAGGGAATAGTTTGAGAGTATAATGTTCTTAACGTATGTTCTCGTCGGGACTGTAAGGTATAAATTTTAGTGCCGAATCGAGCACCTTGGACGTTCCCGGAATCGAAATTATCAGATTTATAACTATGGTAATTGAGATTCGCAAATGGTAATTCGAACCGTAAACTCGGAATATTTCCATGATGATTAAGTACCTTATCTCTCTTTCCCTGCTATTATTTCTGCATACTTGAAATCTGTTCCGGAAAAAAATCAATTTCAAAATATCATTGAAAAAACAGGATGGTTTTGAAACGAGTTTAAAAGTATGTAATTGCTTTAAAATCACTTACTTTCCCTTTCGCAAAAGCGCTTGTACTTTGTATGAAAGAAGTCAATCTTAGTCGGAAAAGTAAAGGTGTTGCCCGGGAAAGTCATCAGCGAAGGAAATTAAATCACGAAACAAGCAGAAATTGGACTCGGGGCGCGTAATCAAAGCACGCAAAGTCACCGAGCACTTTATTAAAGCCATCATCGCTCTCTCTCTCTCTCTCCCTCTTCTCTAACTCACTTTCTCTCTCTCCGCGCCGCGACCTCAGTTTCCATCAACGTCAGCCGCACGCACTCGCTTCCTTTTTCCCTCTTGCAAAAAAGGAGGGAGAGAGAGAGAGAGAGAGAGAGAGAGAGAGAGAGAGAGAGCTTTCAGCTGCACAAAAAGCTGGGAGGGAGGACGGCGCGCAACCCAAAGAAACAATAACAAACGCGACGCATCCAGAGAGAGAGAATAAAAAAGAAGCCGCGGGAGAGAGAGGAAATCCATTACGAGGCCGGAGACAAAACAAGGATTATTAGGAGCGAAGTTTTTTCGGAAAAAGCTTCGCCGGACGCTCGTGAGTTTGAATGATTATACTCGTGACATGTTAAAATCCTGAATACCATCGAGTTTTTTTCGGGTCCGGCGTGCGTTTTAATGAATTTTTCGCCGCTGAGGCAAAAAGTCGATGAAAACTATAAATAAGGATCCCCGACTGTACAATAAAAAAAAAAGCCACCGAAATTTCTTGCGTATTTTTAGAACACTCGAGAAATTTGTTTATTATTTATTCAATTTCTGTTAATTATCAAAACTACATCTGCAACCTATTCATTCCGCCTTTATCAATTAAAAAAGGACGAGTATACGAACAGAGCAGAAAATGGAAGTGCAATACTGTCCACTCATCGTTCCGACTCAATCAAGCCGCGAAAAAATTCGGCGGGCGCATTCAATGCGAGCCCCAATAATAACCCGAGCGGCCGAGGCAGCGATGAATGCACGTGTTTCGCTCCTTATTGATTCGTCGACAAAGAGTTCCGGCGCTTGACGTCGCCGACAAAAGAACAATGAGGCTCGCCTTACGCCAAGGGGCTCTCTCGCGTGTTCACCTGCCGCGGGATGAATGCCGGAGATGCTGCGGTAATTAGTTTTGCCGCTGTCAATTTTATTTTATGAAAATTCAAAGTATATGTGCTTTGAAATAATGGGTTAAATAATTTTTCTGTTAATATTCCCGAAGGTGTTCTGAAATTCATTCGTGAATTTAAAGAAACTATTGTAAACAATTGGTCCTGTAAATACGTTTGAATTTCAATAAATTCTCATGTAATATTGATAACCAATATCTATGTACATAATCGCGCGGTCGTCCTCAGGCTTATTTCCATACTTGCCTTCGGAGCGCGACCGCGCTCCTTGACATGTGTAATATTTATTTATTGGTATGAAATAAAAAAAAATAATTCGCAGAACAGAGTCTATAATCCTCGAAATTGATGCAGTTCCTGCAAAAAAACTATAAGACAGGTGGAAAGCGCGAGTACAGTGGCGCACCTTGTTTTCTCGGTCATACGAGCTATTCTTTGCTAATATAGCATAAATATGTTGGTAAGAGTATTGGCAATATAATAAAAATGTATTGGTGAATGCACACTTGCAGATATATTACTAATTTCTATTGCAATATATTGTTAATTGCAATATCGAACGTATGGAGTGTATGTCCCTTTTAACTTCAATTTTTACGCGAGATACTTCAAAGTCGGAGTATGCTGAACATAAACCTTTTAAGAATCGGTCCTTTTCAGAATTTAAATTCTTCAAACTATCAACTTCCTTCAAGCAAGACGATCGAAAAAAAATCAGGGCACCGTAATATCTTTAAAACAAGGCGACCCCAGGCTCGGATGGCTCCGCCGCAATATCCAATTCAAGCGCGACACTCAAAGACGTCATGATCGTCTACGCCCTCGGAATCCCAAACGCGACCCATTATTGCCGTTGCATTTTCCCGGGGCTCATCTTTGTTTATAAACTCGAAGCAGCGCTCGCGCGTCGTGGAAATTGCGCGGTTCTCACCCCGCGTCCTCCTTTTCATTCCGGGGGCTGCTTCCCTTTTACGTTCCCGCGTCTTTTCTCGGCTCGTAAAAACGGAGCGTATGTGCGCGCGGAGGCGTCGTCGCAGCTGCGCCGCGGCGGGTGAGCTCGTAACGAAGATTTGCGCGCGAACGACATCCTGAATATTGAAGCTTCGCGCGGGGAGAGACGTGACGAGGGAAGTACTGATTGAATTCGATACTACCACCGCGCGGCCGGGAGGAGACGGGTTTTCTGCGTTTGTCTTCGAGCGGCTGGGAATTTTCTTGACGCGCCGTCGAAAGTGTGGTGTTTAGTTTCGCGTTCTTTTTTGGAGATATTTTATTTTTCGAGGTGAAAACGTTTTCAGGATAAATCAGTGAGAAGAACCGCCTGGTAGGAGATGAGAATATTTTAAATGGTGTTCAAAGTAGTTTATGCGCAGTATTGATGCTGGAAAAATGTAATTCTGAAAAAGGCTGAAAAATACATCGTAAAGCGCCAAATTTAATATAAACTGTTTTAGATTGCATTATAAAATACAATTTGGTCAAAAATAAGATCTGCTATAGAAATAATAACCAAACAGTCTGCAATCCATTAATTGGCCAAAATAGTTTGTTTTTACTTCTACCACATATAAATTTATGCCCAATTTTTTTAGCAGTACATGAACACTTTACCTAGACCAGAAAACTGGCGTAAAATAAAACGTTACATTTAGTCATGGTATCAGACCAGATATTTGGCCAATATTTAGCTACCAGTCTAGTGGAATTGGAGCCAATTTCTATTAAAAAAAAAGTGTAATCAATCTCTACCAAGGAAGGGCTAATGATTAAACGACCGAACAATATTATTTCCCAACAGCTGCAAGCCTTAACTCACAGACCGTCATCAGGAACTTCTCGCAAACTGCGATCGAAGCTAGGCCCCACGGACCACACGCATGCACCCCAAAAGTTCCCAGGGAAAAGGCTCATTTCTCAGGGCGTCGAAACATACGCTCGCCGTTCGCGACGACTCAATCTGCCAGAGAACGATACATCTCTCCGCCGCGCAGCCTCTCCGCGCCTCTCGCGGATCAGTGCACACGCGCGCCGAACATTTCTCTTTCGCACGCGATCGGGGCTTAGCGCCATCTCGCCGAAGCGATTAACCTTCTCCGGGGCTTTTTCCGCCGTTGTTGATTCTGGTTTTAACGAATGTTTTTGGGGATTACCCTCCGAGGGCGGATTTTTTTTCGTCGCGACTGTGCGGTTTGAGATTTTTTTGTCGGGAAGCCTTTTTTGTGGATAATTAGCGAGCGTTCCGAGTGTGGATATGCGTCGTTAATCGTTTATTGTTTCTTTCCCCTTCAACTTGCCGCATGAGCTAGAGGAGAAAACTAAATTAACTCGCGTTAAAAGACTTATCCTAATGAAAACTAACCGACCGGCGCGCGCCGTCCTTATTAACTAACTCGCACGAACTTATTTCATTTGCCAGAGGCTCGAAGAAATTTATCACCGCCGCCGCACTTCCCCGCGTAAAATTTCTAGCTCACGAAGATCTACGCCCAGCAGCTCCCGCGCGATAAAGCGCACTCGCGGCTCGCTAATCAGCCGAGAGCGGGGAGCGGAAAGCCTCTCTCTCTCTCTTTCTCTTTGCCTGGAAGGAAAAAGATGTGGGCCGCCATGTTTTTCTTGTACGCGCTCGGGGGTGCTGAGGGGGAGGGAGGGGGAATCGAGGGCAATGACACCACGAGGGGGGGAAAAACACTCGGACCCTTTTCTCTCTCGCCCCTATTGCGTTAGATATTTTTCTTTTCGCTCGGGGGGAGCCACGAGGAGGTACAGGGGGTTTCTTTAATAATTTTTCGTTAAATAAAGCGTGAGGCCATTTTTTTTCTTCTTCTTGGATCGTGATGTAAAGCGCCCCGGATTCGAGGGAAGATTGTTACGGGGCTCTCTCTTTGAAGAATGCACGCAAGAACGCGCGATATTGCTTCCGCTGGATTGTAGTTTTTCAACGTAATGTATCTATTTTTAATCTAACTTAATGATTTATTTATTTATTTATTTTTTGGCAACGCGGACTAAAATTCATTTCTTTCTCCTATGAAAAATAAGTCCGATTAAAACACAAAAGGCCACCAACAGAATATCAGCCTCTAACCAAAAGGCGTAAACAAAAGCCGCACTTCGCCGACAATAAGGGGAGAAAACCCCGGCAGCAAGAATATAATTTCCATCTGAAACTGTCCTCCCGCGGGCGGAAAATCGATGAAAGAAATATCGCGCCCGCTCGTTACGGTGTCGCGCTCGAGCTGCTCCGCGTGCGTGAACGCTCGGCGAGCGAGCGGGAGGGTGCTGCTGCCGCTCGGCATTGTAGTCTCGCCTCCTGGACGCAGACTCGGTGCTGCGCGCGTCGGGCGTTTATGAATCATTAGTCCAGTCAAATTAGCTCCAAAAGTGATCATTTTTTGCAAAAATTAATAGTAGAATTCGGAGAGCACAGTCGT
>JAWWEO010014884.1:0-26020 GCA_035582975.1 Ormyrus labotus
TGAAAGAATTAAATATGTAACTATCACTATATGATTACCGGTTTCATTGATTCAATGAAATTTTTTTCTCAGTGTAGCATTTATAAGCGATCGATAACAATTGAGAAAAGAATTCCACTGTGCATATTTGTATACTACTTTGAAAAATGATTATTGCAAGTTTTTTACGCCAGCAGATAAATTTAACCGATCGTACAAAAATTTTTACAAAAGTTTGCGAAACGGAAAGTGATTGAGAAAAAAGTAAAGTATTTAAGAGTAGAATGGAACAAAAAAATTTCCACAGTTTCGTGAAAAAAAAAATAAGAAAATGATAAATGCAAACAAAAAAACAATTACAATGGAAAAATGGAAAGAATATACTGAGTGTTGGAAAAAGTGGCTCGAAAAATAACAACAATAGATAGAAAAATAACAACAATAGATTCAATCTATAAAAAAATTGAATAGATAAAATAATACATGCGACAAAAAATAATATGCAAATTCAAGCTAAAAATTCATGTTCAAATAATTTTTAAAATTATTAAACTTATAAATAGAAGAATATTTAAAAAAAAAAGTAAATCAACCATTTATTATCGCTCGTCCTATTTAAAGTACAAAAATAAACGAGGAGAATATATTTATATAAAAGTAAAGTTTAGGTAAGAATAATGGAGCCATCTTTAATACTCTCAATAATAACGGCGAATAATAGAAACTGTTTCTAAAACTGAACTCCATTTCAGCGAGTATAATTATATACCCCACCTTGGATTTATTATTTCTCTCATTTTTCCAGCCGCATTGTTCCCATTAACACTTGTTCTGCCGGCTGCGACAAAACTCGCGCTGCAGTTCTGCTCGCCGCGGGAAGCAACTATTCCGCGCCGCTGAAACAAAAAAAGAAAGAGATCGGTGAACTTGGGAAAACGTATTTTTAAAATTAGAGCGACCGGAAACGACGCATCGCAGTTAGACGAACGGAGAAATGCAGGCGCTATATATTAAGGTCAAGGTGCGTTTTTTCTGTCTTTTCACGCGTCGCGCTCCAATTCAAATTTATTCCAGCTTTTACGTTTAAAGCGCGAATCTTCTCCCCGTGAATTCCTTAGCTGAATGTTGCCGTTTTTTCGATGGATTAGTTTATTAAAAATAAATTTCTCTTCGGCACTTGCTTTTGTAGCAGAAATGCATTTGAATATTCTGTAGATGTAGGTCAACTTTGCCGAGAATGATGAACCGGAATAAAACGTGTTACCGCAGAAAAAACAATTATGTGTGCATAGTACTCAAAAGCAAACCACTTTCATTTCAGTCCACATTTCACTTAGAAACATTCTTTGCTTTGAGATGTGACAAATAGATGCAACAAAAATTAAATAAACATAAATAAAATAATTTCCTTTAATATTATTGTTCAAAATAAAAAAATAAATAGTTTTTGTAGCCGGTATCGATATTCATAAAAATAATACCACAAAATATATATTCTCTTTACAAATAGACTTAATAAAAGCGTCTAATAAAGTTAAGAAAGTAAGAAATTTTTCGAAGCGTCCCATCGAATCTCCAAGCTGTAATCTAAAACGTAAGTTAGACCCTCAATTTCTTGCGAATGGCCGTCAGTCAGGAAAAAAATAAAAGCGGCTCTCAATTTCTGGAAAAAAATCCGCAGTCATGCCAGTGTTTAAACGCATATATGTATATATGCGTGTATAGATACGGCTGGAAACGCAACGATTGGAGATCGCTTACGTCGCTATCGAGCGCGCTTCGAATTTTCCCGTACGAGCCAACTTTTTTCCGCACCGCAGTGTCCAGCAGCGGTGGCCGCCCAACGCAGCACATTTTTTTTAGGACAGAAAGAGAGAGAGAGAGAGAGAGAGAGAGAGAGAGAGCAGCGGGTGATTTCATTGGCACACGCGACGGAAGTTACACGCCGAATCTCTGTCGTTACTTTAACCGGCTGCCTGCCGGCTTTCCTTCTTTTTTCGACTATTTGTTTTCGGTTTTTTTTTTCGACCACCGCGCTAAAATTCCTCTATTACCTTCCTGACAGATGTGCGGAAATTTCAACAAAAATTATATTTTACTCTTTCCCTGATTCCAGATTTCTTTTTGTTTCACAGTTTTACATTCGTAGCTGTACTGTCCTGGTATTTTATTGTTATTGATATAAATTTATTGAAAATTTTTCTATAATAAGCACGTAGACAATATTGTTACTGCATTTCTTAAAACATCGATTAAAACTTTTCTTTAATCCTACGAAAATCTCTTGCATAACTTCGAGATTCAGTTATCGCATATTTCAAATTATTTTCGTTATATTGGTTGAAGTCTTGCATAAAAAGAGTATTTGAAGACTATTCCGAATTATTAATTTAGATTTTTACTTTGAATTTATAGTATTGGAATACTTGTGTAAGTTTTTCAATAGCTAATTTATATATAATATTTAAAACGTGTAAGATTAGTCAAAAAATTTATACACCATACAAAATTAAAATATAAGTATCATATAATACCCTAAATAATACGTAACAACCTAAATATTAGTTCATATAAAACAGAATAATACTAAATTTTATCAAAAGTCAACGCTTTCATAAATTCTTTCAACAGCAACAATCGCACAAAAAGTTTTTCCGCGAATCGCCGAAGCGTCCGAATCGAAAAACTCAAAAGGCAATTTAAAAGCAGATCGATCTCCCCCGTAAATCCGGCGCAAAGAGATCAGGAATAGGACTCGGCGAAACACAAAAGCAATCAAAAGCGGATTTCGGAGCCGAACGGCGAAATTCATGCATTAATCGGTTTATTCAAAACCAGCCCGGCGGTATCTGCCGCGTCTTCCTCAAGGAACGAGTACGCGGTACTGCCTCTCCGCCCGCCCTCGAGTAAAAACGGGCTGCTCATAAAGCCGAGGCGCGCAGCGGGATATTTGAATTTTATCCGGCGCGCGAACGCGCCGTTTTCCCTTTTCCTCGGCCGCCGCGCATAAATCTCGAGGGCGCCGCCCTGCGAGATATTTCACGGCGGGAGACGGACACGTGTCCGTCTATATGTAAGCGAAGGCCGTCAGATATGCGGCGAAGCTCCGCGGAAAAGCGAGTACTAAACGGCGTGGACAAAGCGGGAGATCGAATTTGGGAGTTGTTAAATCTAGGCGTGTTACATCAGGACCTTGTTATTTTTAATGAATGTAAAATTCGACGACGCGATTGAGGTTCACTCTTGTATCGAAATTCGGATTTTGCAGGAAATTTTTTTATACGAGGATAATGAAAATATTGTGTTTGCGTTCGTGTCACATCGCGGTCATGCATTTCCAAAATGTTTAAACCTCAAAAACGTACGGATATTGAATTATTTTTAAAAAATAAATGCGACCTAATTATTTTTTACATTTAATTTAAAAACGTAAAACATTAACTTTTAATTTTTCAGCAAAATCTGAATTAATCAATTGATTCGTAATAATATAGTTAGCGACAGCAGCTTTATTGAAATTTCTTTAATTATAAAATTTTGATTGCTATACCTCTACTTTCTAAACGCAGTTCTGTAATTTTTCATACGCATATTAAACTTTAAATTGCTTCGCCAATATAACATCAGTTTTAAAATTTATTATTACCAAAATTCAAATGTACTTATTTTGTTTTTGAGATTATAAATGCAACTATTTAGTTCGAAACTATTTAGCTGTAAACTCAAAATTATGCTGTAACATTATATTGCACAGCTTCGTACTATCTAGTAATTATTTCGTCTCTACATTATGTATCCATAACTTTATGAAAACTTTCAAACAAATGACCATCATAATCCTCTAATTAATAATGACAATAGTAAATCATCTTCCTAGTACAATAATTAATCAATCAAAGTGTGTAATTATTTGGAAAAAATACCATTATTTTTAGTAGAATAACAAAAAGGAGCAGTAATAACATAATTTTTCTTTCCAAAACAGAAATATCATTTTGTATGTTTTATCAAGGAACCGTTGAAAGACAAATGAAAATGTGGGAAACAAGAAGCAGATAGTCGAAAGAAAATAAATGAGGCTTGATGAAAAATAAATATTTAATGTATGTTGCTTCAGCGAGGCACAAATCAAAAAAAAGAAAAGAAAAGAAAAGAAAAGAAATTACAAAAGGCACAGACAGATGGTATTTCTGAAATAAACAAGAAAACGTGAAATTTATAATGGATAAGACAATATGGGAAAGTTATCGCCCGTAAGATTAAAAAGAATAAGCAAACAGTTAATGATCAACAAAGGAAGGAATTTTGAATTCAGTCGCTGAAAGAAGCGGCAAAGAATGCGCGAGAGATAAAAAAGTTCAGGAAATAAACAGACAGCTCGTAAAGTGGAAAGAAAAACAATACGGCAGAATCAAGGGAAGTGCCAGTAGTGATGGACGAATATGGCAAGGCTAAAAACGAGAAAAAGCGATTGTCTGTTAGACTCGGAGAAAAGCATAAGGCGAACCAGTCGCCGAGTAGAAAAACTCGTTAACTTTCTAAGTCTTTGGGGGATTCAATGCGAATTTCATACGAGAATTCAAAATACACGAAAATACGAGCCAATGCAGTTATAATCTCCGACGTCGTATAATATTTTTTCTTTTTTTTTTTGCATTTTTATACGACGCACGTATAGAATCTGACGCACTTCGATAAATTCGAAATATTTTATTTTAAAAAATGATTGCCTTTATTTGGAAACCAATTTATATGTAAAAAAATATAAGTTTAATTTTTCAGCAAATATAACATTTTTTTCAATTTGATTTGTACCAAAAAATGACCAAATCAATACTTGTAGTCATTGACGGTCAATAACTTTTTAATTGAATCTATATGATTAAGAAAATTAATAATTAAAATATTTACTATAAAATTGAATAACTTTTTTTGAATGCTAATATCAAGTGTGCGATTCATTAATAGTTTCAGTGATATGACACAATCTTTTTTGTTTACATTCTAAAATTGATTCAATCGTCATCGATTATTGCGAAAAAAAACATAATGAATAAAGATTCATCTCCTATATCCTCGAAATTCCCGCAGATCCCTCGGAAAAGCTAAATTCATCAAGTGAAATTAACGAAGGCTCAGCGCCTATTTATTCTTTTACGGATTTCAAGTGAAATTCGAGGTGCTCGTTGGCTCCTCGACGGAGACAAAGGGGGCGAAAATGAAGCCTTCGTCGCGGTGACCGTTCGTACACCTTGAAATTAAAATGAACGCGCGGCAGAAGCAAAACGAAAGAAGCAAACTTTTTCAAAGATTACTTTCCAACAACCTGGCATCTCCAACAAAAGATTACGCGGAAAAGGGGTGGGAAAAGGAGCCTCGGATAAAACCGCCGTCGCGCGCAATAAAATTTCCTCGGCGAAGTACAAAAGCGAGAACGAGACGACGACCGAAAGAGGGGGCGAACGAGGAAAAGAAGCGACAAAAACATCAAAATGAAGCGCTAAAAGCGGAAGAAACAATTAAGCGCGCCGAGGAAAATAATGGAAAACGATGGCCGATCGATGCTAATAGTAAACCCGAGTATTTTACAGGTCTCTCCCTTTGTGCAGATTCAAGCGCCGCGAAGAGAGGACGGAGCCGGCGCGGAGGGCAGAACTAAAGCTGCTATCCAGACGTGTAAGGAGAGGCTTTTGCAGGGGACAGTTGTACCCGCGAACTCGTCAACTCGAGAGCTTAAAATCTTGAAAGTCGCTCGAGGGCAAATACAGACTTCGCATTCGCCTTCGATTGACGATTCGGCTCAAAGCGTTCGAGTCGCAAAATCTAAATCCAGTTTGACTAAATAAAACTTGAAACGATTTTCCCGGCAATCGTCGCTTTGAGAGTTTTCGACGATTCACTTGGACATTATTGTTGTTTCTTTTCCTCTCCAAGAAGGCCGAAGTCGGGTCACTCCGGCCGGATGGACGGTTACACTTCGCCGCTCTCCTCGCGCCGCGCTTGCGAGCGTCTCCCTCTACTTCCTGCGTCTTGACTCTGTCAAATGGCAGTTTTATTTGCACTCAACCCCTTTAGAAACACGGCGACGGTGGCTGACGCACACGCGAAACCTCTAGGTCTGAACTGAACTGCGAATCACTTAGCACACTTATATACTTTTTTTTTAATTCGCGAAGTGCCGTTGAATTCTGTGCACTCAATTGACAGTCCTAACTGTACTAAACGCAGGTTTTTTCTCCAAATTGATCTTTTCCTATTATTCATCTTACTTGTACCCATTATTAAGCGTAATGAAGAGAGGTGCATTTGTCTAAGGAAGTTATCGATTTTCGCGAGTATTTATTTGGTGATGTAGAGAAGCATTCATTTATTTGTTATAGTACTGTTTCGAAATGAGACTATTATTGTATAAACAAATTTAAATTCCAACAAATAAAATTCATGTCTTAAAATATATTTTCACCCTTCAAGGATTTTAAACGCTTTCATCAATGAAAAACAATATTAAATTTAGAAAAAAAGGTCAACATTCAAATGATTTTTAGTGCGGTGATGGCTTAATTGGTTAAGTATCGTGTGATTCTCCAGAAGTCTTCCACATTCTGGTGAATTTTGATGGCTGACTACCTCTAGAAGTCTCCGGATAACTCATCGAACCTAATATGTTATCAAGAAGTATGGCAAACATTGGGAATAATACAAAAATCTTCACGAAAGTTGGCTACGGTTGTACAAACGTAATAACTATTAGCAAGAATAAATTAAAATTTGCTGCTCCAATTATGGAACTGATCAACTCTCGAATGAAAGAAAACCCGGATAAATCGCCGGAGTCAATAGATAGCAGGGGCAAATTAGGTCTGTCATAGCCGACTATAATCAAATTGCACGCACAGGAGGTTCATTTACTGCTACTTTGCTTGGTAAGTCTTTGGTTAGTCAGCACTCTGAACAGCTAACGGCTAGAAAATTTGCTACACTCGAAATCATATTGCTCTGTACATTTCAAGAGAACTTCCAAGTGAACAAAAGAATAGGAATGATATTTGATAGATGTCACAGAAACCTGGAAAACTGACATGTAGAGGCAACTAAAGTAAGACATAGTCTTTTGTCACCAGCACAGAAGATGAAGAGACACCAACAAGATTGGAGTTTACCAACGAACAGTCTTTACCGAAATAACCAAATAAATATGATGGATTATTTCGACCATAACATTAACAAAAAATGCACTAATTGCAAAGCAGCGTGGAAACAATCGCATAATGTTTATTGCTTTTAATTTGAAATTATTTCAAAAAGGCAATTTAAAGTTATAATGGGAGAGGGAGCTAAAAGGTCAACCGTTTCATTGAATTTTGAAATTAATAAAATGTATTTAAAAAAATCGGTTTCCCAAAATATTTTATAGTAAATAAATAAAAGTAAATAAAATGTACAGAATAAAAGTGATTTTTTATTCGTTCACCACCAGATCGACGAGAAGCCGAAAAAGTTTCAAATATTTTCATGGCGAGCATTTTCCGAAATTCGAAACTAACGAAGCTAGACACTTCAGGTGGAATAGGACATATATACCGCAGGAGGCGGTAAGTGAAAGCCGAGCAATTCGGTGGGGCCAAAAATGGTGAGCGAACTAAATTGAAAACCGATAAAGCCTTCTTAACACGAGTTATCGCGGCGTCCTGAAATACTCCCGTACACTTCGACTCCAGCTTATAGTTCTTCGGGTCCCATTGTCGAGCAGACAACGGAATCTTTCCGTTCCGCCATATGTGAGACGATGAGGACAAATTTCGCTACAATTTCAGGATGTAGCCGAGAGCAGTACGTTAAATTCGAGGGAAAATTCACTCTAAAAGGTTTCGGATTTTTGGAATTTCAGTTCTCTGGTTTAGTTTTGAATTGTGGTATAGTTTACAATGGATGCACTTACGGTTTACGTTGAAATTTTCGATTCGACGTTGAAACGAAAAATCGAACCTTTTGAAAGAATGCTTTTTCGTTCAAATTCGTTAAGTTAATAAATTTCAAAAAGAAATTTTATACTTTTATTTATTTACCACAGTGATTGAAAGAAAACTATATCTCAATTTCTAAATTTAAGGAACCTTATAGCAAAATAATTTGTACAAGCTAGATGCAGTAATTATTATGTCTTAGGGATTTTCCCGGTAATTTAGAAACAAGTATTTTAAACCAATGTTTTTTCATAATAAAGTTGTATTTTTGAAATAATAATTTGTTACCAGTACGTTCTATTCTCGAAGTTTTTTTTTAACTTTTTAGGGAGTTAATATTCATAAAAGTTCTCTTAATTAAATATTTTATATCTTTATAAAATAAGGTCGAATCCTGACCAACTAAACGTTAATCCGTATTGAAATATTTTATAATCCTTTATCAATAAAATTGAATATAATAAAACTCTCTGAGAATTCGATTTCAACATGTGAAATAGCTTAAATTGGAAGAGAGCTAGTACAAATAAACGTTAATACATTAATCTGTATTATTGATATTAACGCGAAGTCACAGTAAAATACCAGATAACGTAATAGCAATTGCTATTGTTCAATTGAATGACAAGCTGTGCCGGAAAGCATTGGCGCAGTAATTAGCGAGAACTGCGCTCTAATTAAAATGTATCTATTCACTCAACTTCATCGAAATTTCCGTTGACAGTGCGCCTGTATAATCATTAATATATAAATATCATCGCAAACTGCACGGAACTATGTAAGTTTGCGTTGAAACCCTTCCAACAAAACAAATGAAACAGCGCGTGAATGATAAAACTTTATTCCCTTCGTACTTTTATCTTTGCGCTTCTAAAAAAAGTTTCCTCTTACGTTTAACCGCGAAAATTTCAGAGGAAAAAAAATGAAGTGATGGCATATTATAGTAAACGCTTGAAGTTTTCTTTAATAAATCCGCAAGTTGAAAAACATGCTAATTAAATTCCAAGCTTTTGAAATGTTTAAAATATTCCTTTGAACGAATGCATGAATCCTCTCTAATTTCGACAAGCATCCTGGCACGATGAATATTTTTCAATTGAATATTACACGAAATGAACGATTTAATAATTAATTCTTTCAAGATTCTAATTGAAGTTAAAAAAAGAATGAATCTTCAATAAATGAATAAATATGAAATTCGGCTTATTAATTTAAATGAAATTTTTATTACCTACATTTTCATTTTTTGAATATTAAAATATATCTCGACTTTGTAGATTTATAATTTCATTGAATGCAATTTAATATTATTGAATTTTGCACCCAACCTTTGTTTTATAATAAATTATCTTTGTAAATAACAGTAATTTTAAAAAATTATTTTAGTTTATTACTTGTTGAAATATATTCTTACATCAGCATCAACACATAATTTTATTCAAGAACCAGAGCAGTCCTTAGAGATCATACATAAATTTCCTTGAATTTTACTGTCTGTTTTGAATTTAAAATTTCTGAACAACTCCTACCTTTCAGAATCCACTTTATTTCCATATGAAATATGGACCCGAAGAAATCGAGAGTACATTTTACCGATCGAGGCTTCTATATTTTTAACTCAATTGGAAAAATACTTGCCAGACTTCGGTAAACACTCTAATTAAAATTCAGCCGCACAGATACATTCCGCTCTTGCAATCGTCGACCGCGAAGTCTCTCCGGGAGACATATGTGTACAGCTCCGGCATCCAAAATTCGAAAATGCCTGGCACGTTGCTCGCGTGCGAAAGAGCCAAAAGCCCCGGGAGCTAAATCCAAAGGGGGAAAAATAAACTGGGCAGAAAGAAGAGAGAGGAAAAATGAGAAAAAGTATATCAGGCGGATTCGATGGCTCGAAACCATTGACTCCTCCCGCGCGCGGCGTTATACCTGTATATAAATCTACGACGCGCACGCGAACGATTCGAAATAAAGTCTCTCTCTTTCTCTCTCTCTCTCTCTCTCTCTCTCTCTCCTCTTTTCCCGGAGATGGGAGAAAAACTTGGAGCCACGCGAGATCGAGCGGAGCCGCAAAACCGGAAGAACGAAATCGGCACGGACAAAACGAAAGCGCGCGCGAGGATGAAGAAGAGGGGTTGAGCGGGGCGGGGGGTGGAAGGGGGGAGCGAATTGCCGCCTGGGGAAAAGTGGATGCGCTCTCGGCCAAAGGAGACAAACGTTCGACGTATATATATATATATATATATATATATATAACGTGAGCACACGTACGAAAACTCGCGAAGAAGGGTTGCTTGCCACCGTGACACTTTCTTTTTGACGTAGAGAGTGGATCTGGCTGCTTCTTTCTCTCTCTCTCTCTCTCTCTCTCTCTTTCTCTGTGTGTGTTCGAGCAATTTTAATCCTTTGACTTTCGAGCGAGAAACGATGTTGCGATGTACGTATTGCGAAGATAGACCATTTGCGTAACTCTGGCCTCAACGAGGAGAAATATTATTTTCTATCTGTGGCATCGTGCTGCTTTTCAGCTGCACTTGACAATCGCTACGCTTTAGCGAGAAAAATTGTGCGCCGATGAAAATAAGTACATGCCGACAGATTGTGTCCTGTAAAAATTCCAGAAAACTGCAAATTTCTCTGCACTGAATCTGCGCGAATTTCAATGCAATTTATGTTTTCAAACTACGATTTAGGGAATATAATTAAGGGAATATTTGCATTTATTATATTTACGTTTTATAATAGAATTCATTTTGGAAAATAGCCTTGTACTTTTTGCGCGCATTGAATATATTTCGAAAATTTCCGAGATACAAACGCTACCTTTATTTTCTTTTAGTGCAATTTACGTATCGTATACTTATTTTCTTTCTCCTCTAAATTGCATTCTTAAGAAGTGCATAAAAACGATTCCTTCGAAATATAAATTATACTTTTTATAATAATTAAACTACGTTCATAAAATGTGCCAATGTATAAGCCTGGTGTCAAATTGTAAAATAAAAATTGTGGATATCAATTTTCTAACTAATAGAAAATGGACATGAAATTAGCTCTCTCTGCATTTTATTGGTCTGTTTATGAAATTAATGAAGTCAGGCAAATCTCTTCAGGCTTATTGGATGTCAAGATATTAAATTTAAAAAATTTTCACTTTGTCATGGCCTGCAGAATCCATTAATTAGTAGACGTTATGTCATGAAGTGCAAAGTAAATTACATAAATTCAAAGAATTTTAGAATGAAAATCCATTAATTAATGCAATTTGCAGGTACAGCAAAGCAAAATTCTTTATTAATTCAATGTCAATTGGTATCAATCTGAAGAGTTTTGATCATGCATTGATAAAAGAATATTTGAAAAAAATACATTTTTGATATATTTGTAAATTACCCTTAATTATATTTACTTTTCACACTTAAGTTAGATAAAAATTGCCAAAATATATAAATTTTAATTCTAAAAAACTTAAAAAATAACAATAAAAAAGTTCACTTTCGCGTAATCTGTCTGACTATAAGAACGTCTATTTATATTTTTTCGAGTGTAAAATATAATTTCGACTGTCGGAATAATAGAAGCATTCGGGTCCTACATCTTCCTTATTTACTACGTTTCTTTCTTTCATTTACTGTATATGCGTGAAGAAATAAACCCTCGACATCCAGACTTCAATATTTTTTAATAAAAACTGAAAACGGCATGCACTTGAGCACACGTTTTTATTATTGCAGCAGTATCTGTTTTCATCACTTTAATCAAAAATAGTGTTTGAAATCTCTTTGTGAACTTCGATCAATTGAGTTGCACGTAGAAAACAATAAAAATCAAAAAGCCCTATTATAAAATCCATTTTTAGAGTACAATACGCGATCTCTGTACATTTCATTCGAATTTTTTTTCTTTTTTATTGTATTTTCATTCTTTGTATGCATTCGAATCCCTCTTATCTTTCTTTTTTACTACTTTGCAAATAAATGAATATATAAAAAATACTTTAAGCTCTTTAAACTTTTCAAATATGCATATCATCTTTCCTTGCCGATTCACTCTTGAAAAAATTGCCTCTTGAAATTCGAATGATATAAAATTTCAACCGTTTTTAGCAGTTAATATCGCTATACCCAGTATACCCGTTTCCTCCATTTTCCTCATAAAAGACTCGTCTCGACAGAGGAGGAAATATTTTCCGAGGCTGAAAAACTACATTCCCCCCTCCCCGACGACAAAATTTTTCCAATGCTTAAAAGGCATTTCCCCCCAGCGCCATAATCCCGTTTGCCCTCGAAAAGCATCGGGGGGCCGCGCGCTACGTACGAAAATTCAGTTCCGCGCGCGCATCGAACCCGCAGAGAGCGATCGGTGAAAAATTCAGAGCCCGCGAGCGTATTAAAAAGAGTCACAGCCGGCGCGCGACTACATCCGACTATATGTGCGATATCCGCGCTCGGCTCTCGCGGCGGCGAGTCCGAGGCGGCCCGGCGCGGGCGGTCCCTTGCACGCGTAAAAGTTACGTATGGCAGCGGGAAAACGTAGACGAAAGAGTGGGAAAAATGGGCTAAACGTTCGGCGGCACGAACGTTTCTCCGCGCGCGCGCGCCTCTCTCTCTCGAGGACGCTTGGCGAGGCGCCGAGATTTTTCGGGGATATTTTCGGCGCGCTACTCGTGTCGATCCCCTTTGCCGTCGCTGAGACTAATACAACGTGCCGCCTTTTCGATCGGATTAATTCGTGCCGATTGGAGGTATTCGAGGGTCGGGCCGAGAATCGTGCGACGGATTTTTCCTTTTTCCGCGAAGCGCGCAGATAAGGGAGCTGCGCGGATGATGAATTTTAAAATAATGCTTTTGCACTCGAGCTCGTTCGAATGGTAATTATTCTTTAGTTTTCGTTCGGCGGGAGAAACGTTTTTCGGAATATTTTAACCCAGATCGTCAATGAATTTATATAACAGCAACATGCTGCAAACGCACGGCGGTAATACGAAATGTAAATTCGTTCTTTGTTGCGCCATGATTCGAAATCAAATTGTTTAGCTGAATGAAAAGGGGAAAGCTCAAATGAGTCTTGCAAAAGAATTGTAAATTAAGAGACGATGAAAAAAACACAAAATTACGAACAAAATGCTTAACGCGTTAAAACTTTAAAGAAGAAAATTGAAATTAATTTAAATTGGATTTAGAAGTTTAAACCCTCTAAAGCGGAATTAAACTTTTAAAATAAACCTTTCCGAGT
Organism: Ormyrus labotus; assembly: GCA_035582975.1. Taxonomy (NCBI): domain Eukaryota; kingdom Metazoa; phylum Arthropoda; class Insecta; order Hymenoptera; family Ormyridae; genus Ormyrus; species Ormyrus labotus. The sequence goes on from JAWWEO010014884.1 coordinate 13,179, forward strand.
ACATCTGTTAAAATGAAGATGAGAAAAAATAATTTCAAACTGTAACGTAATTTTTAAAAGTTTCGTGAATCGCAATTAGAGTTGGCAAAATAAAATAACCAGTGCACTTACGTACACGGCTGCGGCTAAATAGATGAGTGCGGATTTTAATCAGACAATAAACTCGTATAATACACGCTATATGTTTTCCTTCCCCTAGGAATTTTCTTTATTGCACGGATCAATATATTAAGTATAAATGCTTAATCAAAGCAGAAATGTATTTTACACGTCCGTAACACCAGCTTGTGGATGTGACTCGTGTGGATTAAGTGTACGGGTAGTTATTTTGGATCGCTGAAATCAAATCTGTCCTCAGAGCTCTTCGAATTTTCGAGAAAATTGTGGTTATGTGATTCGAAAACGTTGTTTCTTAACTTTTTTGCTAATTTGCTAGCAAATCAGATTCGTGATTGTGAAACAGGACAAATTTAATGATGACTACATTGAGAGTTGTCTTCTGAGTACTTTACCAAATAAGAAAATCACGCCGATAAAAAAGTAATTAGTCACTGTTCAAGAACTATGAGCTTTCTTTTTGACTATTAAATAATTCCCTAACACATCAGGTTTACTTAAAGTTGTGACAGCTAAAAAGACGTACGCCACAGCCACAAGAAAATATATTGTTTGTATATCTATATGTACAAGGAACAACGAGGAATAGCATGTGTATATAGATATACAAACAATGTATTTTCTTGTGGCTGTGGCGTAGCTGTCATAGCCTTTATACTAATAAATTACCAGGGAAGTTAATAAATAGCGTTTTTGAAGCACACAACGTCAATTTTCCCGAAAATTCGAAGAGATTAGAGTATTCCTGTGGTCAAATTTGATTTCAGCGACCCAAAATCTACGGGAAATAATTATCGTAATCAATCCGCAAGAGTGACGTCGACCAGTGCAAGTATACATATTTTATTTTCCGAGCTTTTTAAAAATCATTAATTATGCGAGGTACAATATTTTTTTTAAAGCTACGTTGATGGTAAAATATTTTGACACTAAATGATGGATGTCACTTTGTCTCTACATCATAAAAATACTCTGCAGGTTTACGTAATTAATTTAAGCACAACTTTACAGGACAAAAATATTATGTTTTCTTAAATTTATTAGTTGTCAATAAATTTTAATTATATACCAAAGTTTTGTTAACTTAATATTAGTGATAAGATTATTGATGGCGAGAATTCTACAATGATTCCATGTGCAATTAAATAACAGACTTTTGTAATTGATAATTTACTTATTTATTTCAATTTAACCACCCACTTTTACGAAAAGCACAAAGATTAAATATTGAACGGAAATGTTACCAAAGTTGACATTATCATTCAATTTATTATACATTATTTTCTGAGTGGAAATTCCCTTCCATTGGTAATCTGGAATTGTTTATGTAATTAATAACGTGGAGACGAAACACTGAAATACTGAGAAAAATAATGTAAAAAATCGCCTCCACCTGATCAAATATACATCAAACTCCTTTGTCAACGTGTAAATAAATTATAAATTACTTGTATGCTATAAAGTTTAAATATACATTATTTTTAATTAATCATGTCCATTCAATTTTCATATTTACATAGTCATATTAAAAAATAAACTAGTTTACCATATCTACAATCTACATTCTACAGCCAAGAACATATTTTTAATGCAGTTTTAATAAAAATTTGGTTGACATTTATCTATACATCGAAATTATTTTTAATTGACAAATAACATTACTTGACTAAAGTTAATACTGATGACGGAGCATTGGTACAATGATCTAAATAAATACTACTGATTTTTCCCTCTTATTATCTTTAGTGGATTAAAATTTTAACGTTTCGATCTCAATGGAGGTCCTTTTCAAGGAAAATTAAATACAAGAAACTAAATAACATTACAAAAAATTTTTAAATCATAGCCATTTGAATTTAATTATAGTTAAAATATTATTTTATGAGTCATAAATTTGCAATGATGCAATAAAAAACATAACGCTTCAAAGATTGCGACTGATATAAATAAAATTGAAGGTAGACAAATAATAAAAATTGCCTTCAAGTTTATAAATATAGGATTTCGACGAGTTGAAGAAGGTAGAAATGGTTAAAATTTTAAAATTTCTTGAAGTGCTACCAAAGCTGTTAGAGCTTTAAAAATTTAGTGTTCAAACAATGAAAATCGTAAAATTTCGTTCATGAATTTATTAAATAAATAATATTAAATTAAAAAAATTTTCAATTAAAATAGTTCGAGTATAAAGAAATTTTAACAAAGTGAACATATAGTCTTTGGAATTTTATCATTTTCATTCAATTAACGCTTTGAACAATGTCTGACAGAATTACAATTAAACAGTATTTTAATGAGCACCGTTGGAAATGTGCGAACTTTTAATATGCATAAGTTTTTTTTATCAGAGATATTGAAACCAACTAGTATATTTCGACGTGAAATTTCTATAGATTATAAAATCAATCAGTCAAGTACCTTTCAATATAATCTCTCGACAAAAAAAAAAGAAAAATCGCACCCATTATTCTCAGTCAACTCGGCCCTCGAGCCATTCTAAAAAAGGGTCAAAACATTCCCGACCACTAAAGTTTTGTTGAACTTACTTCTCTCGCGCGGGAGATTTAATTCATCCCCTCGAGCCGTGCGAAAATCCACACTGAACCTCGCGGCTCGAAGCTGCAGCGCTCCTAACTCTTCAATTACTGTCCAACGAAATATTTCACCGCCTATTAAATCCGCAAGCTCGATCCAGCCGAACTTCACTGAAAGTCACACAAAAAAACAATCCCGCCTAGTCGCGCTCTGAAAAACTGCTCGTTTACCCGTGAAAACTTGCCCTCCTCTCGCCGGGGAAAGCAGTGCACCCGCGACAACGATCAGCAGCGTCCGAACAAAATAGACCGATTCGAGAGCACGTGTCGCCTCTGCGCCGAAAATACCCGTCGAGCCTCATCCGCGAGATATCCGCGCAGCCAGAGAAGCAGAGGGACAGCAGCGGAGCCGATGCGTCGCGCTCGGAGTTCGGCCGCCGACTGAAGCTCTCCCGCGGGCCGCAGCGGCAGCGGCACACGGAGCTTTTGAATCTCGAGCAACGCCACCGCCGCATATAGCCGAGAGAGCTGCACGGAGCCGCGTCGCCGCCGCGATTTTAACGGGCTCTCACAATTGAAAAATGAAATCGTCTTTGTGTTTAGGAAACTTGGGAAACGGGGGGAAACGAGCGACGATGCTCGATGCTCGTTCGTTTGCTAGTGAACTTATTGTTTTTCGACTGGCTGAAAGTATACTGTTTTACTTGGATCGTTCGGAGAGAAGCTAATTGCACGCTGCTGCAGACTCTTTTCATCGATTCGCGAAATAATTATTCCGGCTCAAAGCAAGCCGAGAACGGAGTATTATTGCGTAACTTTTTTATTCGTAATTTTTTAAAGATACTCTCCTTATTGTATGAAACATTATCATTAGCTAATTGTTAATTATTTCGAGTATATAGTAAGTACAATGAAATTTGTATTTTCGTTTAAAGTTTAAATCAGCTATAATAGTCAAAGTGATGCTGCAAATTTATCATTTATTATTGTTTTGCATTATATGCTGACACAACTTACGGTATTGCTTTATACAAAATATTCAAATTATATATGAAAATGTTTTAAAAAATTATCCCACCTTTTTTAAACCGATTTTGTTAGTGATACGAAAAAGGCCCACGCCCTTACTCATAAAATAAACAAAAAATAAAATAAACGCAAATGCCTCATATATGATTAAGTTCTTTGATATGTCCTGTATTAATGAAACTGATGAAGCTTAAAAACAAGAGCAGGGAATGCTTTTAATCAACGTCGATGTCTTCTTAGGGCGCTAATTTTTTACGAGATTATTGGAAACAACAGACATATCCATTTCAAACGAATCCTAATTATTTATCAAAGAATAAGGTATCATTGAAATTTATAATAGACGTATTCATAATTTGCAATCCTTGAACTTAATTAATTACCAAGATTTTTTTTCTGCTTTTATAAATGACAAATTTCTGATTAATTGTTTGGCTGTTATTAATACTGCAATAGCAAATAAGAATCTTGTTATAGAACTCATACGAAATGAAAAATTTGGTAAACGTTATTGCGAAAACTCTAGCTTGACCAATAGTATCGAACGAAGAATATTCGGTCACTGCTCTAAACCTAATGCACATTTTTTCTTATTTTATAAAACAAATTATGAAATTGCCAATATCAAGCAATAAAACGATATAAAGTCTCAGTATTTTAAAATAAAAAAGAATTCCGCACTTTATATTCTGATCAATTTTCTCTATTTAAATATTCATTAAATTTTACGTAAAGATCCAATATTAACGACCTATTTACACTGTTGGAAATTGCACGATTTTTTTTAGCCATTTCACTAATAGTTGATCAAATTTGGTCAATCCACCAAAAATCTGTCAAAAATTAGCCAAATAATAGTGAAAATTCCAACAGGGTAGTAGAATCAAAAATGCTTTAATCCAGCAGAAATACATTTTCGTTTTCGTCTTGTACAAATAAAATAACATTTAGTAGTAAAAAGCTAAGGTTCGAGTAGTAACGAATCGTTAAAGTTTACAATATTCTGGTGATCTGCCGAGCTTTCGGTTCCTTCACAATAGCTTCGCTGCGATTGGCTGTCAAAGGATCAACATCCAAAAACAGGCGTAAATAGAAGCGCGACTCTGCACTGATTATTACTATAAATTGAGGAGCTCCACACGTTTTTGCGATTGACTTCGCAGTATGCGAACATAAGTTTGACACGATTTATTTTTAATAAACTCATAATTCATTTTATTATTTTAATTTCTGTCTATGAAATTTATTACATCCACCCATCCTATAGTCTGTATAGAGTTTTTTAATTTTAATATAAAATGCAATTTTTTTTACTCCATTTGTACGAAATAAAATATTTCTCGATACGAACATCCTTTGTTAAATTAATAATTTAAATTAAATTTTAGTTTGTCTTAAACAATAAACTGTAATGTAGAATATTGAAGCCTATCATACATTACAATTTTAAACTATCATGTAATTTTCTGAACGAAACGACCATTTATTCAAATGAATGAATACTCTTAAAATTAAAACCAAAAATGATTAAAATAATGAAAGGCGAAAAGCTAAACTCTAATACGTTTAATTTGTTGCATATCATAAAAGCTATTCTACCTAGCCAGTCGTTGTTACTTTACTAATTGGCGATTAATCTACTTGAATATTACAAACATGTTTCAATGTGGAAAATCAACTTTAGCGCCGAGAATATCTGCCACGAATACATTTTCCCATACAATTAAGTAACAACCAAAATGAGAATGTAGAAATAAGGTTTTAGCGAATGTAAATAACGTAAATTAAATTTCTAAATTGTCCTTATGTCGATTTCTAGACGAACCAATTTTTTGAACCTCCAGAAGAGACATTGACCGAAACACCGACCTCCTGCTAAGTGAGCAGTTGCATGGATCGAAACCACCCTGGAGATTGAATTTTTTTTCTCTCTTAATATTTTAAGACTAGACGAGTTTCGAAATATTAAAAATAGATTTAGCTCGTCAATGTCTCTTCTGAGGTTAAAAAAATTGGTTCGTCTAGAAACCGACATGCGGAAGTAATAAATTTATTGAAAACATAAATTAAAGCCGTCTTTTTACGATAAATAAAATTGAAATATATCAATTAATATTAGCGCTTAATATCGCAGAAACTTTAATATCTATTCCAAAGATATTCCTAATTTTAGTAACAATTTTAGAAATTCTGACTTCCATCTTTCTCTGAAGACGTTTAAATAATATAATTAAAAGGTTTTAAAGAAAATAATTCTAAACGAAGGTAGATTAGTGAAGCAGCCAAAGATAGCAAGTTTACAAGGATAAAAGTACGAATTGAAAAAAAAAGAAATTCAAAAGCTATTTCCCGCAGGCCATGAGCGAAAAGTTGTAAGACCAAAGGAAGGAAGGTAAGGATCAAACTGAGTAGAGCGAGACGAAACTGCCGAAAGCGCCAGAAGGAAAAACGAAAGTACAGCGTATGCATCGATACTCATTCCGAGCCAGAAATTATTTATATGCTATAATGCACTGCTCAATGGAGATTATTAATCCTCAAAAGACTATAAATTTTGGAAGAAAATAAAGTAAGAAGTGAGAGTAACGGATTTGATATTCGGTTTGTGTATTGATGCCTTTGTGGAAACATTCGTTTTTGTAGAAAATTATTTTCAACGAAAAAAATAATTTTAATTCTTTACTTTTAAGTAATGTTGTTTGAATGTTGTTATTACAGGAATTCTCAAACTTGGTGGACTAAAATTCTTTTTCTACATCTAAATGTTACATATACTTCTGCGGATTTTTGTAAAGACTTTCAAACTGCATAAAAATGGAAAGAATCCAGTGGTACCGTAGTGCCGCGGAGGCGAGTTTGAGAAAGCAAACGACGCGGCACCCGAGGGGCTACTCATATATGAAAGACAAAGATACGACAGATTTCAGATGATTTCTTGCAATGATTTCACTGATTTCGAGATTATCTTATTTAAAAAAAATTTTCGTAAAATTTTAAAAAATGGTAATGATTTTACGTAATATAAATGATTTCAAGTGATTCCGCATTCAATATAAAATCAATAATGAATTCTGAAATCGTGAAATATTAGAGGTAAATTTGTTTTATACATATTTAATTGAAAATGTAATAATAATATAATCATTGAAAAAATAATACATACGATTGTTAGATACCTGTCATACCGCTTGAAAATTCAAATTCCGTTTAATTTTTTTTTACAAATTATTTAAGCAATTTTAATTTTTGCATGAACGTACATTAAATTTTAAGTTTTTTTTTATTATTTGTAATATTAAGGGTGAAAAGCTCTTCTCGTCAGGCACTTTACAAATCAATAAATCTCTTTGTCGATTAGTAACTAAGGTCCGTTGTAGCCTTTACAAAATTCTATATTCGAACTTAATTGATAAATGGTACAAATGAAAGGCGCAATAACAATAATCTAGAAAACAATAATCTTGGCGAAAAACTGAAAACGTTTAAAGAAATTAAATTAAATTAATTAAATCGGCGAAACCAAAAAACAAAAAAAAAGGAATTTCTAAAACAAAAGAACAAGAAACCAAAACCAAGTTCATTAAATTATTATTCGAAAATCATGTTTATATCTTTATTAGAAGAAATATCGTGGTACTTAATGTAATGTGAATGAATGAGGTAATTTGTGATTAATACCTGGTTGAATAATTATAATAATAATCACTTACCATTATACATTATTGTAGCAAATATTATATTTCCATGCAAGTGCGCGAAATGAGTGATAGCCGCTCGATATGAAGTTTATCGTCCGAACGAAGCGAGGGTGACAAACACCCGTGCTAAGATTAACCGTTTCACTCACATGTATTGAACTTTATTTTTTTTAACGGAGTGCGTGAAACGAGCTGAAATAACCACTGTAACTACGTCCTCGACGAGTGTGAAGTTTGTCGCCCAAGCGGAACAAGGGTGACAATCACACGAGTCGAGGACAAGACGGAGAGTGAGAAGTGGTAAAAACAAGGGAGAGTGTGAAAAATTAACAAATAAAAAACCGTCCGAACGCTTGTTTCGCACGGCGTGCGCGAAGTAAATTGAATTTGGGCATGCGCCTACTTCGCGCATTAGTGCGAGAAACAGCTAGTTCGCGCTCGCAAAACAAGCACGAGAAAGCGAGTTTCGTGCACTCCGTTAAAAAAAATGTACTTGATTAAAAACACTATTCTATGTGGATCGTTCTTTTTCAATTACCTGAAATAATACATACTGATAATATAGATTTGTCTGTTTCCTAATATATATTTGTCTCTTTTCATTTCATTTTTAAAATTCAACAAAATAATTCTTAGATCCAATAATAATAATTCTTATTTTAACCTAACATATTTTGTGTAATATACGGATTCAATAGTTTTGTTATGATATATTTCGCTTATCACTTTATAGCGTTTTTTATTTCATCGGTCTAGAACAAAAGGGTACCAACTCGCAATTTGGTGGTAGAAGGCACCAACTCGGAATCCGGTTGAAGGAGGCGCCCACTCGGAATTTGGTTCGAAAAGGTACCAATTCGCGCACTGTTTGTTTCACGCCAATTTAGGTTCGCAGTACCAATGAGTAATATGTAAAAACTTTTTTAATATTTACAGGATCCTGTTAAAAAACTGTAAAAAATTTTTTTTAATTCTTTTAACTTCTGCATATATCTATTGCCAAAGTTTCTTTTTTTCATTTTCTCAGAGATTTAAAAAAACACTGGAAACCTGAGTGATGCATTACCAATTTGAATAATGATTATATTCACGAAAGATCGGAAAAAAATATATTCATCGTACTTTCTTACAGATTTTCTACATTGGCATATCTTCAAGCTTTATCTTGTCTCATTCGTAGAAGCAATTTTTTACGAGCTTATTTCAAGAAGAGAAAAAATAAAAAATTTCGATATTTTGTAATTTACCTCAATTACGATTCAGTTTCTCTAATTCTTGCCTATTTTTAATTATAATAATAAAGATTGAAACATTTATTTATTAATATTAATAATTTTTTAATCGAAAGGATATAAATGACGCCTCGAGAAACGATTTCCTCAATGGGGTAAATGTTAAAAATCTACGTAAATTTAGCGCTCGCTAAACGAAATCTTGTTTATAGTTATTAAATTTGTTATAATTAAAAATAGGCAAGAATTAGAAAAACTGAATCGTAATTGAGGTAAATTATAAAATATCGAAATTTTTTATTTCTTCTCGTTTTGAAATAAGCTTGTAAAAAATTGCTTCGACAAGTGACACAATATAGAATGTGACAAGATAAATTTAATAAGGAAGTAAATGGTCGCACTGTCAAATAAGTTTTCGCCAGTGTAATTTCGTACCAATACTAGAACCATTTGCTTTGATTTGCCTTTTTAAAAGGTCATTTAAATATTGTTGAAAACAAATTTTTTATAAACATTGTAACTTAATTTAAATAATATATTACAAAGAATATTTAAAAATACCAGTTCATTACCATATTGATACTGCGATTTCAATTTTATGAATCTGTTTTTTACTTGACCATTTAGATTAATGAAAATTATTGCTTGGATAAAATATTAACAAAATAATAACAAAAATATTGAAACTAACAAAATCTATTAAAATTATTAATAGTACTGTTTATACAAATTTCACAGGTACAATTGGAGCTTTTGGTTGACATTGATATGTGGATGTTCATCAAACGACGAATTTGCGTAGGTGTCACACATCACTCAGGGCTGTAATCGATATGCTACAAGCTAAATATCAATACTTGGGAGAAGATTACAATTCAAAGCAGAATGAGAAGTATCTCATGTAGTACGATATAGTCAACCTGTACAGGTAGGTCATAACTGAGCCTCTTTCCTAAGGTAGATTACGATAAATCAATTTTATTTTCTTATTCAATGTTAATTTATGCTGCCTTTGTAGTGCACTAATCGACGACGGGTAGATTAATTAAACATGAAGATTTGCTTTCTCCTAGAGGAAGCTTTGTGATAGTAATTTTTTAAGTTGTTCGAAAAACTTGTTATAATTGTATTTTAAGGTATCAGGAACAAGGATAAATGGTTTTTGAAAAATGTCTGTATGGATGTGTGCGCATGTGTGTGTGTGTACACCTGGATCTCAACTGCTACTGAACGTATTTTCATTTTTCACGGCTCATTTTTTGGCTTTTTTTTTTTTGATGGCGACAAAAAAATCTTTTTTTATTTAGTTTATTTTCGTTTTATCGCAAATTTAATCTGACTTTTTTTTAATGATAGCATTGAGATATTTCAATCGAAGAAAGACCATTTTAAAGAACATAAAAATACCTATAATTTCAAAGAAAAAAGTTACTCTAGCTCTTATGGTTATTTTTTTTAACAAAAACGTGTTTTTTTTAAAAAAGCTTATAATTCTTAATTTAAATTATCAACTGCTCTGAAGAAAATTTTGGTAATTAAGATTATATAGAGATAATCTATAAAAATTTTAAGCCATTTTGTCAATTAGCTTTTTAATAAAAAGCTGAAAACTGAAAAAAATGAGTTTTTCTATGTCCAATGAATACGGGAGTAAAAAGGCTTTGATTGACTAGAAATTTTGGAAAAAGGTAGATCTTTTATATATTCAGAGCTGTATAGTTTTTCTGCTTATGATACTTATTAGTTCAAATGATATTAAGGTTTTATTTAATTTTTTGAATAGTTGTATTTTACTAGGAGAATGCACGGATTCCGGATCACCGATTTTGTTCAAACTTTGAACACGGTTTTCTTATGACAAAATATGAAGAAAACCAAAATATTAAAGTCTAACGCTCAAAATTTTCGACACAGGAGGTGAATATAGTATATAACGCTACTAGGGGCGAAAGTGCGACTTTTGCTCACGGGTGCTTATTGCCGGCAAGCACCCATGAGTAATAGTCGCATATTTCGCCCCGTATGGCATATACAATTTTTTCTCATGCCTGTGCTGAAAGTTCGTCACCTACTTTTTATTTAACCTTTAGAGGACCCGAAAGCCAGTATACTGGCTCAACCCACGTTCGACACTTTACCCATGATAAATCCATGATATGAGATACCTTTTTCATGGGTTTTCTAAAGAGGATAGAGCAGCTCAAATCCCGGTCCTCTAAAGGTTAACACGCAGCATTTGGCAGTTTTTAAAGAACTACTTCATGTGCATGTAGTAATGTAACCGTTTTTCGTACCTTGCAGGTGTTACGTGGGGAACGGATGTAAAGGGGATGTGAGGGTTTGTGATGACAAATCAATGAAGTTCCGATATTAAGTTAAGATAGTTAAGTTTATTATCAAAGAGAGAGACAAAAGTCTGCGCGGTCTACTCTCTTTCGTTGCCGGGTCAAGACTGACTCCTGGTCATCTCCTTATCATTTCCTTTCCTTCTGGAGGTCGACAGAGCTCCAGGAGGGAGGTACATCTTTCCCATGCATGGTCAGCGAAAAGCTCGTGAGAACCAACCGGTAAGACGAACGTTGCCGCGCTAGCGTCTGCCGGTTTCCGATTCGTGCAAGCTTTGCGCCGAACTGTGGGAAACGGTGGTCTGTAACACAGGTAAGACTAATTTTTGGTATTTGTGGTGCTTTAAGATCTCAAGAAATATGTAATATTTCTACAAATGGCATTCAAGATACTGGCCCAAAATACATTGTTCATTAAAGATACTAAAAATTACTATCCTCGTAGTTTCATTATAATTGCTGATAAATTTTACGATGTAGTCAAGATATATATCAAACTGAGACCTGACAAAATGGAGCATTCAAAATTTTTCATTAATTACCAGAAAAGTAGTTGCACTCGACAAGCAATAGGTAAGAATAAAATTAGTGATGGTCCAAAAACTATTGCTATGTATTTGAATTTAGAAAATTCTGAAATTTATACTGAACATTCTTATCGTCGTACTTCTGCAACTCTATTATCTAATGGAGGTAGAGATTTAATTTTAGTAAAACAGTTGGATGGTTGGAAGTCTGATGTTGTGGCTCAAGGGTACGTAGAAAATTCATTGGCAAGCAAGAAAAACATTTTTAATAAAATCAACAGCGAGATGAAGCGTCTACTTCAAAATGTTTACCAGACTCGAGTGTAAAACGTATTTACGATGAATCTAAAGAAAATCATTGTACTTCAGCGCCTGTAAATAGTCCAAAGTTAGATAATAGATCTCATGCATTATTAATAAACCAAGATGCAAGTACATCAAGATCGAATTTAGTTCAACCAATACCAAAGAAGCAGAAGTTAAGTGACCAGGAAGTAGATTTAAATACTTGTAGTTTTGACAGTGATAGTATAAAAGTTAAGGAGGGTCTTGCTTGCACGAAATATAGACTATATTTGCTAATTTTATATTTCAACTATTTAAGGTTTAATAATCTAATTGGTAATATATGTTCAAGAAGTGTTTCTTACGAAACGAATAAAAATTTAAAAGTTGTAAGTATCATTCAACAAATGCAGATATAGTTCATCAAAAAAATAATTGTTTAAAACATGGGAATATTTTTTGTTTTTCATTCAATTTTAATTTAAAAGGTTTCATTTTCTTTCTTACTCAATTTCAGGGGGAGTTACCAGTGCAAAAACTAGGTTATTTTCAAAACCGGTAAAATTATATTCACTTGTTTATAGATTTCTCGTCGAATTTCATAGATTTATCGTAGATTCAACGATATTTAAAGCTTTTACATTTTTATTCGTTTCGTAGGGAACACTTCTTGAACATATATTAACAATCAGATTATTACACCTTAAATAGTAGAAATATAAAATTAGTAAATATAGTTTATAATTCATGCAAGACCCTTCTTAATGTTCCTGACTCAATAAGTGAAGATGAAAGTGTGAAGCTCGATCAAGTTACTTCTAATCTAAGATATGTCGAGTTCAAGAATTGTAAAGTAAGTATCAGTAATTTAGTAATTCAGAATCATTGTTACGATAATCATAATTGTAAAATGAACAAGTGATTGAATTCTAAAATTTTTAATATTTAAATAAATTTGAATTAATATTAAACTATATGCAAATCTTTATATTGTTTTAATAGTATATTACGCTACAAGGGCAGAAAGAATGAAATTCCTGCACTGCGCGACATGATGCCCGCGGCGGGCATCATGTCG
>JAWWEO010014895.1:0-26020 GCA_035582975.1 Ormyrus labotus
TGGTGTGGAAAAGATAGAAACTACATTATTTTAATCCCATTTAATTTTTTTACTATACCCAAACTTGGGGGGTTGACTAGCGGAGCGAGTAGGGGGGGGTACCCCCCTAGTATATATATATATATATATATATCATCGGATGAAACGCGCGAGCACAGCGGGGCAGCCACCGCGCTGCTCGAATTTATTTACATTGAATCTCGCGGCAGATGAAAAGTCACCATATCAGCATCTCAAAGAAGGCAATATTCTCGTCTGTCAAAAGCAGGGAGATAGAGAGAGAGAGAGAGAGAGAAGGCTAAGCATAAGATCAGCCTCACCATATCGACCTCCGAGATGGGTCCCATGCTGCGCACCATGATGTCGACCTCGACGGTGGCGGGCGGCCCGCCGAAGTCCGGTCTCACGCTGTTGTCGTAGCCGCGCAGCAGGTTGTCCAGCAGCTCGCTTATGTTGCCGTGGTTGTTGCTCTGCGTGAGCGGCCCCGGCCGAGAGCGAGTCGCCGCCCCTCCCCGCAATCTGCCGAACGATCGTCGATGAATATTATATATTTTCGACGATATCGTCTTTGCAAATATGTATATATATGTACTCACGGGCTGGAGCAGCAGAACAGCTGGAAGAAGAGGACCGCGATCGAGGCGTCGCCGCGGCGCATCTCCGCCGGGTGGATTAGCTCGGCATGGCAGCTCGTTTAACCGGGCGCTGCTCGCGACCGTCGGCGACGATGTCTGAAAGAATGTGCCGAGAAGTCGTTTAAGGTGCGTCTTTCGGCGCTTTCGGAGAGCTGTGGAGCTCGAGAGCTTGCCAAAGGGGGCGGAAATGCGCTAATTAGCAGCGGGGAATTGTTGATTAAGCGCCGCTGCTCCTCGCGGTTTAGTTGACGCTTGGGGCGCAGGGCGACAGTTTTTCTTTCTAAGGGGCAACAGTCGAGGAGAAACTCGGCTGTGAAATTAGATTTTCTCTTTACGCTTTGACCCCGCTTTTTTTTAATAATTACTGACAATCAAATTTCCGTGTTTAAGATTGTAGTTTTATTATTTTTTTTTTTTGGATCGGGAAAAGCAAAAATTGTTAAAGATTCAAATGATATTTCAGAGGGCGGAAAAAGGCAAGTATATCAGCCCGTGGCAGAAGAACATCGACATCTCGCCAATAGGTTATAGGTAGTCTTTAACCGATAGCCGATTATCAAGCAATCAAAGCAATTTTACGCGAAGAAAAAAGTAACGTTTTCCTTGGATTTTAACGCAGCGTTCCTAAAACGTAAGAGTAAAAACTTCTCGTCGACGAGGAAGCGAAAAAATTGAAAGGATTCGCCGCCCCGCTAAAACAAGCCGGCATTTAACCTGAAAACTTCTCGGACGAAGTGAAACTCAATTACTATGTACAGACTCATCAGGCTCAAGGACTCGAGGATCATCAAGGAATTATTTTTCTAGGTAGGCTACCCCATTGAAATCGAAATTTCCCTAATTTCCCGTAAACAATAGAGTAATGAAAAATCTCCGCTCCCATTGACGTTCGCTCCGATGAATAAAAACTCGGCCCGCCCGGCCTCGCGCAACCTCGCAATCACCGGCCCGATTCGAGGAGCGAATAATCGTTCGCCGATTGCACTCATCGATGGAGAAAGCGCGAAGGAGCCCGTAGAAAATAAACGAGGTGCAGGGGGTATACAATCATCGGAACCGGACACCGCGCGTATATATATATCCCTTCGGCGGCCGATATATATATATATATACATCGCACGGAAAATATAAAGGAATGAGAGAGAGAGAACGAGCTCGGCGCGTGTCGCTCGACGAGGCAAACAAACCGACCGCGTCAAAGGGCGCTTCTTTCTCGCTTCGCGGCCAATTATACGAGCCGGCTGGTGCGCCGTTGCGCGGTGATGTGCGGAGCTGCAAAATCAGTGCCCCGGAGAAACATTTGAGTTTGAGCGGTCCTCGAAATCAGCGCGAGGTTTACTCTGCCGGCTCGCGGGGGAGGGTGGTGTATTTCGCGCATCGCTGCCCGGTCTGCCAGCGCAGCCTCCCCCACACACACACACACGACGACGCGAGCAAAAAGAGCAAAGAGCGCTGGACCGATAAGAGCGCGCTAACTTCCGCGCCGCGACAATCGACAGATATATAGAGGAGCCAGCCGCGACGCCGCTGTTTGCTCGCGCGAGAATCGAACCAGATACGAGGAGCTGTCGGAAAAATCTCTTTCCAGCCGACACCTCGCCGCCGTTTGCTAAGCCACCTAATATCGAGAGCTCTCGCTTCTCGCGAATAAATTTCTGTCCCCCCATCCCGCGCGACAATATTTATACAGAGTCTGATTCAAGCCTCGACTTTTCAGCCGTGTTGGGGCGGTGTCCTCGGTTCGGCGATTGAGAGTCCGCCAGCCATTCGACGAGTCGGCGAACGATAAAAGGATGGCGCGGGACGACGCGGCCGCCGCCGCCGGCAGCGACACGACGAAATCGACGATCGTCGAGCGCGTCCTCGACGCGATAGCCAATCTGGGCGAGAAGAACGGCTCCAGCACGAAGAACATTCTCAGCTACGTGAGGATGAACGGGAAGACGTCCGACAGGAACCTCACCGTGCAGGTATATATAGATATGTACACATCGAGTGTTTGAGCGAGCGATTCTTAACGCTTGCCTTGGCTGCTTGCTCCTTCGAGCCTCGCTGAGCCGACGACTTGATTCGCCTGAATTTTCACCCTCCGAAGGAGGCGACCTACTATTGCGCTTTATTTCCACGTAAACTCTCTCTCTCTCTCTCGATCGTTTCGTTTCGAAAAAAAAAAAAAAAAAAAATAGCTGCATTTTCGAATTGTCGCGTCGGCCGTCTTTATTTTTTTGCCGCGTCGAAGCAAAATGAAACTTTCAATTAGTTTACCGCTTTTAAATGAAATTGCCTTTCCTTTGCCGAGAACAGAGTGATTCCCGAACGGAAATGACGATCGAACAATCGCTTTAGCCGCGGAATGAAGTCGCTGTTATGCAACTGATTTGCTTTCTAAAAAATATAATTAACGAGATTAAGAATTGCGCGTTTAAAACACCGTATTCCTACTTGACGCTGATTAAAAGTAGTTTAATTAACGCAATACAATCAACTTTTAATATTAAACTTTGAATCTGCTACGAAACGATGGATAGAGGAGGGATGCTTTTGATTCAGGAATTTAGATATCTCAAGGGATCGACCTTTACTCGACTCGTATCATTTTACAGACGTTAAGGGACAGCTATTTAAAAAAAAAAAAGTCGATTACGTTAAAACGAAATGTATATAAATGACTGTTTTTCCTTACATACTTTCCTCTTGCATAATTAAATGAGATTTTTAATGTTTAGTAATCTAAGTATTGAATATACACGTTGCAATACATTTAAATGTGTCACGTAAAAGCGTGTAATACGATAATGAACGAAGCCTCTTCTCTTCTAGATCCCTGGATGTGGATGGGACGATCGTTATAATTATTGACGACCGAGAATTTGATAATTAAATCCTTCAAAATGCAATGTAACAATTTGTAAATCGATCGATAGTTTACTCGTCCTTTCCACTGACAATATTTCACCTAATATAGAAACAAGTGCTTTAGTCTACAGACGAAATTCGCGCGAAGCGTTCGTTTGCAGCTAGACTTTTTTTTAAAATCTCGCCTTACCTCTTTTCGCCGCTTCGAAATCAATTCTTCCGAAGATTTAACCGTACACAATTCGCCCTCGACCTCAACGTAGTAAACAGGCTCTCGAGAACAGATGAATTTTGCGTCCGACAGATTCGCCGAGCCCTGAAGCACGGCTTGAGCGAGGGCCTGATCAAGCTGCGCGGCGGCCGCTACAAGATGTGCCAGCCGAAAGTCGCGCCGGCACCTCCGCCGAAGAAAAGAGGCGGCAGCGTCGAGGCCGGCGGCGGCGGCGGCGCGGCTCACCCGGCTCCCGAGGACAGCAGGAAGAATTCCAGGCCGAGCAGGTCGTCGAGAATGTCGTCGAGCCAGCCGACCGGCACCGCCAGCAGAAAGCATCTCGCCGCGAAAGACGCCAGTCGGCAGTCGAAAAATGTCAAGCCGCCGAGGGGCTCAAAGGTGAACGCCAAGCCCGCACAGAAGCCGAGGGGACGGCCCAAGAAGTACACCAGCCCGGCCAAGACTCTGCCCTCCTCGGGTTCGTTCCCTTTTTTTCTAGATCTACTCTCGTCCGACTAAATTTTAGATATAATTTTTCGGCCGTTATCGGTGGTTCTTTTTTTTTTTTATCGCGACGAGCGCGGGAACATTTTATTTTCGGGGCAGGCGCCACTAACTCTGACGAACGAATTTGGGATAAAAAAAAAAAGTTTGTCGGCGACGGTAATTTTTAAAGTCCCCCGGTATATAAACCCTCCGACGGCCAAGTAAAACTGAAACAGGAGCAATGTTCCAGCTATCGAAAAGGAAGTTTTTTCTGATAATTATAAACTATTTTAAATTATTCTCTATTTAACGTCTTTAATGCGCCATCGCGCAAAAAAGCTCGCGCGCAAGGCTCGGAACGAAACTGTCGGTATTCCGGGAGTTCACGGGACAACGTAAAAAACGCGATTTTGACTAAAGCGCAAAAGAGAGCTTTACCGAAGGTCCTATAATTTTGTCGTTTTTCAGCGTTGTGCGCCTATAGCTTTGCTTAAAAAAACATTCTTAAGACGTCGAGTTTTAGTAAAGGGGAAAGGAAGACTTAACAATTTCGGCGTTGTTGTTGTTTTTTTTTTCTTTTTTAAAGAGGAGGCTAGAATTACTAACCGACCAACTGTCTCTCGCCTTACAGCAAAGTCCGTCAAAGGGAAAAAGAGCTCGAAGCGAGACTCGTCGAGCAAGGGGCCCGGCAAGAAAAAGTAGGCGTCGAGAGTCGGCTGCGCCAGGAGAGACGGAGGAGCGTTGTGTCCAACGGGGGGGGGGGGGGGCGAAGAACGCCGTGGATTTTTGCTCATCGGTGCACCGCCGCGGCGACGACGCGAGTCGTGCGCGGGATGGAAAAATCATGTCAAGAGGGCCCTGCCCCCCCTCCCCACCCCACCCCCCGAACGACGCGTGCATGTGTGCCGTCTCCTTACCTGCGAGCTCTCTTTCTTTTCTTTGCAGATTGCTTCGATCAGCGGAAAGACTTCGCTAGAGAAAACGCTCGGGATTTCCGTACTGGGCGAATTCTCCTGCACCCCCCGGACTACGCTGCTCTTCTTCTCCTCCTCCTCCTCCTCCTGTGCGGAATAAATTTTTTACGGCCATTTTCCGACTCTATACCTGCTTTATTGTACTGATAAATAGAAAGCTTTCGCCCAACTTTTTTTACGTCTCTCTCTCTCGCTCTCTCTCGCTCTCTCACCGCATTTTTTGTACAATAAAATTTCTTTAATTACACTTTGAACGAAGCTTATAAGGGAGAAGTCTTTTCTTGGTTCCTAGACAAATTTACAAGTGGAAGTTCGAGCTCGACCCGCGGACTGATACATATAACATGAAACTTCAATTTATGCGATTCGGTGAAAATTAGCTGCGGAAATTGGGAATGCGAATTAATTTCCAGAGTTCGGACGTCCTTTTCCGAAAGTAACGGAACGACGGGCGATTAAGAGGCAACCTTTAACTGTTAGATTTACGCTCGAACGTTCGGATCGGCAGATTGTCAGTTTCGGCGGAGGAAACATCGAATTCTCAAATATTTGGGCGGGACTATGATACTTTAGAGAGCTAGAAAGTTTTAAAGTAAAAGTATATGCTAATTTTATGCTGAATCTTTTACGGCGACTTTCGCGCAAACTTTGCGCAAAATGTAACGTTTCATAACGCCGATAAAGGTTCCTTTGTTTCTTTTTATATTATTCGCTCGAGCACTAAAAAAAAGTCGTGAAAGATTCACTGTCATTGAATCGATGGTTTAATAAGAGAAAAAAAGTTATGAAACAGTGAAATTTCTGTTCGATACCTTCTCAAGCAGAAGTGGCACGTATTTTCTTTTCTTTTAATAAAAAATTAAACGAAAAAATTCCATTTAAAAAAGTATTATCATCAAGCCGTATAAGCTCCGAAGCGGCAAATAATATGACGTCTCACGCGTCGCGCGATTATTTGACCAAAACACTGCAATACATTAATTGAACTCATTTCACTTTTCTCCGCAACGAAGCTCTCGCATAATTTCCTCGAGCCGAAAAGGTAGAAGGCACATTGGACTCTCGGTTGCAGCGGCGCGTTTTTCTTCGCCAGCCGACGGATCCTCGCCGCGGGGAAAGAGTCGCGCCGGAAGTTTTTCTCGGGCGCTGCTTTTTTCGCGCGCGGGTGTATATATATATATTCGAGCCCGCCTCTCTTTTTTCCCATGTAAATATTTCGAAGGAAACAAGCCGACGAGTTACAGCAGTCCAGCGGAAAAAGAGCAGCTGCGCCTTTGAGGCCGAGGCGCCTCGGGCGAGTAAAGGATATTAAGAGAGCTGCAGCGGTTTCGACGTGAGATCTTTTGTCGACGTTTCGATTTCGGGACGTTTGTTTGACGTCAAAAATTATCCGGATGTAAACTCTTTTAACGAAATATAGCGCTGCCCGACGTTCGACGGTCTCGACAATGGAACGATCGTACAGCGGCTGCGTTCGCTTGTTCTTAATATATTGCAAAAGTTGCACTCGTAAAATACTTGAGTTCGCGAAAAGGAATACCAAAATTTCAAGTGTATATTCGCGAATTTATTAACCGTCCGCTTCCTCCGGTAAAAACATTATAAAACGAGGTGAATTCGACGAAGAGCCACAACGCGTAATTTCAGTGAGCTGCGGGAAAGTTAAACGCGGCAAAAACGGATAATACGCGCCTGAAGTTTTCACGAAAATCCACAAAATACACCCGTGTCACATCGGTGCTGCTCTGCCGGTGGGCGCGAAAACTCACTCCGCGTCGCAAACGCTGTCGCGTCGACGGATCGCATACATTAGCCATACGCGGGACTCCCTTATTTTCGCGCCGCCGCCGATGAAAAAGAGATGCCTCTGAATTCTTGACAAGCGCCACTCGTTTTACACACACACACACACACACACACCGGGAGTTAAGGCCAAGAAATAGGTCGCACATTCGCCTGCGCGAATCGGCTAAATTTTTCGTTTAAAAAAAAAGAAAGAGAGAAAAAAAAATGGAGGGAGTCGGCAGCCATCGAGCGCAAACAACGAGCCCGAGTCTAAGCTGCCCGGTAAACAGAACTAATTACAAACGGAGCCTCGCGGAGAGCGCAGCTGCACTCTTTCGACGAGGATGCAGGAAGGAGCGGATAAAAGCCGGGATTTCGTTCGGCTTGGACAAACGCTGATTCGATCAATGACGTCGCGCGGTTGTGGATTTAAACGCTGCCGATGCGTTCTGCCCGCCGGATAAATGCCAGTATTACGCCTCTCCTCGCCCGTATGTCCGCCTCGAAAGGCCATTTTGTATTTTGCACCGCGACGATACTCGGACGTCGAAGTCGCTAATTTTATATATCAATTTTTCAAAACACAATTTCGCATTCGGGGGCAGCTTAATTGCCCGAGCGCTAGATTTTCCGAATCCAATAAGCGGCAATTGCATTGTTCAAAATTTTAAGTGAAAAATCCTTCAACTATTTACGTAACCTGGTTTTTAAAACTATTTTCGGATATACGTGTACATATATACGCTCCAGACGTGATTACATTCCGATGACTTTCGAGGGCGCGCCGCGCGCTGCCCATTCTCATTGATCTCCGAAAATTTAATATATATTTTTATACGTTTCGCCGCACGCACCGGAAGCTGGAGCCAAAAAAAAAAAATACTTTCATATCTCTCTATTTTATTACACTTACGTTACGTCCGTTGACCGTATATTCATGTATTCAACGTGTGCTCTGCAAAATTCGTCCGCTACTCCGCGCGATCGCTGATGCACTTTCGAGAAAGCCCCCTTTTTACCCTCGCGTTCCGAGTCCACGACTTGTAACACGATAGTGGGCCTCGAGGAAGAATTTGTTTTTTTCGCCGTCGATTTTTAGATAAAAAAAAAAATAAATAATAATCGGGGAAAGCTAAAGAGTCGCGCTTCGCCGAGAGTTCTCGTTCCTTTTCAAAGGTTCTCCACTGCCGAATAATATTGCGTGGGCGCCGTTTTATTCGAGAAAAGGCGACGCGTGTAATTACGTTATAATGAGATATAAAAATAAAGACGGAGCTCTCGTTGTCGGGACCGAGTTCTTCCAGCGCGTGATTTCCGTCGCGCCGCCGCGCGGCGCAGTCCGCCGGTTTTACATTCGCTTGTTTGCACGCTTCTGAATTGACTTAATTAAGACGGCGCGTCATTTTTTTTTTTTTTCCAGCAAGAATCATTGAATGCGCCGGGGGCCGGGAAGGAAAATTTTCATTCAATTCCTTTTGAGTCGTGCGACGTCGTGCCCATTTTTTTTTTTTTTTTTTTTTTCCGAGCGACAAAAACAAACCTCCCACGCTGGAAATTATTTTCTTTTTACGCGCGTTAAGGGAAAAATGTACCTTTATCTATGATTAGTGGGAATCTACATTTTTTTTTTTTTTCGGAAACTATTTTCCCACGCGGCGATCGACTCGTTTTGCTTTAGCTTCTCGAGAGGAGCGACAGGCGGCTTCGCGAAGCAATAATGACACTCTAAATTTCACTCGCACCGGCCCACATCGCAACACCTGCGTCGTACGATCTTTTTCGGCAGCTTCCCATGCCGATATACCCCCTACGCCCAATGATATACATTCGAAAGGCACGAAGAAATAAAAATAACGTCAAGCAAGCACAGCAGACGTGTATCGAATCGAATAACGGCCTCTTTCGGCTGTACAAGTCGAATCCGCGATCGGATTTCCAGGGGGAGCAAAAAAGAAAAGAAAACGCCCGAGTCGGCTGTCCGTGTAAAACGACAGCAGCCGCGGTTGTTTTCCGCGGCGCGCCTCATTTTCCGAAGGGTTTCCGCTCGACCGACGAATCGCGCATTCGAATAAATAATGATCGATCCGCCGGTTTTAAAAGTGGGCCCCGCCACTCGCCGGCGGCCGCTCGTTAACGCCGAAAATGCAATCGAATTCTTTAATTCGGCGAGCCGAGCAGAAGTCGAGTGCGTCCGTTTTTGCTCTCTCGATGATTTCGGGACGAAAAACCGGATTGTTTGCGAAATATTACGGACTCTCGAAGGGTGTCGACGCGGCTCTTGTCCTCTTGCTCGATTATAAAATGATAACGATAATGGACCGCCACGGTGATACTCGATCGACACGGATTTGCGGCTCTTTGAATTTCGCGAGCGGGAGTAACGAAGCGGAAGAAGGATGTAATAATAAAATGCCTATAGCGAGAGATGTTATGTATTTGTCGTTGCTGCTTGAAGAACAAACGAGAGTCGGATTTAAACCCCGAAGACGAAACCAATCAGTCGTAAAAACAATTTTCTTCTCCAAGGAATTTATCAGTTTTCTTCGAATTTAGTCTCTAATCCTATATACAATATATATATTTTTTTTTCGTTTTTTTTTTTATTAAAAATAACGCCTTCTTTTTTAATTGGTACATCGTGAATCAAGAAGGAATACAATAAGGAAACAAAGGACGCGATTTGAGAAAACTTTTGAATAGAAATGATATAAAAATTTTTCATTTTGCAGCCGCTATAATTACACTTAATGCGATTTTATACCTTCTTACTCGACACGCGTCAACCTTTTTAACGAAAGAATTTCAGTTTTATTTACGAGCCAAAAAAAAAATGTGCACGAATTCTTATTCCGCCCTTAAAGATATAATATTCTGAAAAGCAGCTCGGAGCCATTATTCTTTTAATCTCTACATTACAAAAGCGAATATTTAATTATGCAAATTTCGTTACGATTTTAATATACATTCGAGAGAAAAGGAGTGCCTCCGCCGAGAAGGCAAATAAATAAAATGAAAAATAAATAAGTTAAGCAAGACTGGGTCGTTCATTCGCTTCGAACGCGAAAATTTGCTTGGATCGTGAAAATTCGAGCGACGCCGAGTCTCCCTCTTCAACAATTCATTTTCAATTGATTGAGTATCGCGCCGGGCAAGTGGTGATTACACGAAAATAAATAATTTAGAGAGAGAGAGAGAGAGAGAGATAGACGCCGGAGAAGTTTGTTGAATTACGAAACAGTTTCTCATTATACGTTTTCAATTCGCAATGGTTTGCTCATTTTCGCCGGACTGCGGAGAAGCGGCGCGGAAATCCCCGGGACTCGGCGACCGCGTTTGTAAAATAAAGCCGTACTTGTAATAAATTATCAAATTATTTATGCTTGCTTAAAAATGAGACGCTCGACCGTCTTTCGGCTTCTCCACTTCTATTATTACATTAAAAAAGCTTTATATTAAAAAATTTGCAAATCTCGAGTTACAAAAATGAATTTTAAAACCTCCTACAATTTAGGCGTACGGCAAATGTTGCAGAAACAATTGGACTCCCTAGTTACATGTCTCGTACTTTAAATTCGCACGGTGAAATCTCTCAACCCGTTCCCCCGACGCGAATCTCGGCAGGGACGCGCGCGGGCAACGACGATCCGGTGGGTGGCACACAGAGAGTACATACCGATATTAGATTCGGGGAGCGCACGTGGAAGCTGGTCGGCTGGTCGGCGCACTGCGTGTGCCCGTACGCGCGACAGCTGACTGACTGACTGACTGACTGACTGGCGAGCGCGACGCGCGCGGACGTTCGTCGGCGCCTCGCGCCTCCGTCCGTCCCGCCTCTCCCCCTCCCCCCCGCGAGGCCGCGCGCGCGCAAGCCAGTCCCCGCGCGCGAGGCTCCTTATTATGGGGGGGCCTCCGCTTCGAATAAATATATGGTGTGCGCCGCGAGGATCGATTCCATTCGCCGAAACTTCGGCTGCCGGGCCAAAGTCGTGAAAGACCCCCCCGCACACCGCGCGAGAGCTTTTACGATCGAGGGCGCGGGACAATGGGCCCAGAGAGAGGGCGGCTTTTGTGACCCGGCGAACTTTATTAGATGCGCGCTTTTCCGGCTGATGAGCTGCCCGGCTGCGTTTTACGGATTAATATCCGCGGCTCGCGCTTCCCTTTCAAGACCCTTCCCCGCGCGCTCGTCTTTCGTCAAAGCTCTCTCTCCCTCTCTCCTTTGGCTTCGCTCTCTCCGACCGGCGAGAGATGAAGCGCGCGGATTCCGCGCTCTCGACTATTATATTAGTTCCTTAAATTGGATAATTTGTTTGAAGTCCCGAGTCGATATACCGCTCGATTCTTTCGGCAGTCGCGAATTTTCAAAGCACACAAGCTGCGCCCCAAAGTGCACCCCGGCCTCTCTCCAAAGAGTTAAAAGGGCTCGAGTCGATCTTGACAAGTCGCTCTCGGGTCTGATTCGTGCCTCGAAACTCCCTCCCGAAGAGGCGCGTCGACAAACCGCGGCTTCGCTCTAATGCAGTTCTTTATCTTTTTTTCTTTTTTTTTTTTTTTCGAAAAAATCGATGAAAAAAGTCACAATCCACATCGCCCCCTCGGAGGCTCTCGAGCGAAAGCTCGCGCGCATCAACGACCAAGTTATGTACCTCAGCGAAAAAAGCTCGAGGGTCCGTCAAAGCAGATAAAAAAAAAAAGGGCCTCCGGACGCGCGATATATCGGCTAATTGAACTTTGCGCCTCGAGCGGACTTTGTTAAAAAGCGCGTGACGAATTTCCCGAAGCCGCAGAGCAGCGGCGGCGGCGGCGGCGGCAGTGGCACAAGGCCGGCAAAAGAAGGAAAATTCGCGAGATAAGTGCCGCGGCACTCGACCCGCTCGAGCTTTCGCCACCCGCATCATCAGCAATATTCAAAATCAGTCCTCTCTCTCTCTCTCTCTCTCCCCACCCTCTAACCTTGCTTCCCTCTGTAGTCGCGCGCACAGAAGAAGTCGCCCGCGCGAAAGGAGGCGCAATCGCGAGTGAGGAAGCGGCCGCTTCGGCGCCCGTTCGAGTATTCTAATTGCGGAGGAGCGAAAGAAATGTAGCGCGCGACGTCAACCCTTTTTTCTTTCGCGGCTGCAGTTGTCCGTCGGAGCGACGGATATGGCGGGGGAGTAACGGTTTTACAAAGATATTGATTAAGGCAATTGAAGCTTACGGCCAGAGTTGATAGGCTTTAAGCAAAGAAGACTTTTATAAGCCCGCGGCCGGGGCATTGTTCGTTGATGAAAAAGCTTGATAAAGCTTAAATCGAAGAAGGCTGCTTGATTCCATTCAAGGGCCCTCCCTTCTTAAATCCCTCCTTCGGAGAACAATTTCTGTATTAACCGCAGCCTGGCGAATATTAATGAAATAATATTGAAGCATAATTGCATCGGGGATCGGGCGAAGATTCCACGTCGACTTAATTAGCGCAATGAGCCCCGGCATCAGATCCGACTCGAATGCACGCAGCCGCGCGCGCCGCTCGTGTTTTCACCGTCGCGGCGTCGGAATTACAAGCGCGCGCGCGCGCGGTTTCCGATTCGAGATCAAACATTTTTTTACGGGCCGGTCAAACAAAACGCGCCGGCTCTCGATCGGCGCATGCACGAGAGAGCGTCCGCGAGAGCCTTCTGTTTTCGAAAGTTTTGGCATCGCCACCGAACCGACACCGCCGCCGCCGCCGCCTCGTTTCCTGTTCTAAGAATGTAAAGAGTCATGTATAGTTATGGAGGATTGGCAGGATTCCCAGTTTGCGGGCGGCGGGGCCTTTGACAATGGCCGAGCAAAAGTGACGCTCGAGTCTCGCGTCGAATGGACGGGCTAACCTACTACTCCCCTTTATTATTTTGGGCGAATTTTTGAAAACGGGCGAAGTTGTACGTACGCCGAGAAAAATTCCTGGTAAAATTTGTCCTAAGCTGTAAGCAAAAGTTGCTTAAAAAGTTAAGCGAACGTCGTTGAATGAACTTTACTCGGCTTTGTAAGTAAATTTTACCGAATATCCAAGGTCTCGTTTTTCGTTACTGTCCCTCTCGCACGTGTGGTAGCTCACTTGATAATCAAGTAAATTCAAGTCAGAATCAGTATCCTTTTACTTAAACCTTTCAAGCAAATTTCGCCAGCGATTTTTCTCCGTATACATCTGCGGCTTCCTCGCGGATTATTAAGTAACGAGAGCTGGGGGGGCTCCTAAAACAACATCGGAAAACCGATAGCTCAATTATCTTGCTTCCGAGGCGCATCGGAAAAAAGGGGGGTGGGGCGAACACTCGCGAATAACGACTTAGCTCTCGAGTTGAAAGGAGTAGGAGGGGGCGGTGCGATTCGATGCAATTAAAACGAGCGTCGGACGCGCCGATGACCCGAGTCCATTCCGAATCCACTAAGTGCTCCTAATTCCGGCGATTTGAATACGACCCAGGCGGAGGTATGAATATATATATATATATATATATATCTCCGGCCGGCGAGCCGGGAAACGTGTAAAAGCCCGATTGAAATTTTTTTTCGAGCCGCGATCGTGCTTTTGTTGCGTTAACGATGGAGGATTGCCGCGCGTTCTTTCTTTTTATTTCGCTTCGACAGTTTCGACTCTGATTTTCGCTCATTTTTTTTTTTAAAACCGTTCTTCGCTGCTTTTTCGAATGAAACGCGTTACGATTTCGAGTGAATTTTGACTGCCTCTCTCTCTCTCTCTCTCTCTCTCTCTCTCTCTCTCTCTCTCTTGCAAATCGGCAAATATATATACGAATCGCTTTTTTGCGCTCGCCCAGTTCCAATTTTAGCGGAGGTTCAAAGCAGCCGATAGAAAAAAGAACTTTTTTAAAAAGTTAAGCAGGATATGCGAACGAGCGCCCGTTCCCGTTTCCACCACAATTTCGAGCGTCGAAAAATATAGTTCTCTCGAAATATTAGAAAAAAAAACCGCGCGCCCCCCCCCCCCCCCCCCCCGAAGACGAATGAAATTCGGCGCAAGACGCTAAAGCAAGCCGTCGAGATGAGTATATATACTAGGAAGTAAGTCGTGCAGTCACCTCGAGAGGTTGTAACAAAGGCCGCGGGAAAAAGCTTCGCTCGCTCTCTCTCTCTCTCTCTCTCTCTCTCTCTCTCGCGCGAGAGCCTCGCGAAATTAAAGGCAAAGACACGCCTGGCAGCTCCGGCAAACTGAGATATTGTTGCGCGCGCGAGAGCCCCGTATGGGTGCGCGCCGCGAGCTGCCATCGTACGCTAAAGTAAGTACGTGGCTTGCATACATCGCCCCCCCGTCGTCGCGAAAACACACGCTTCTTACGCGGCGCGCGACGACTCGCGGCTCTCTCGAATTTCCGCGCCGACTGATCGAACAGCTGTGCAAATGTAATAAAGTATATTATAACTCTCGGGGGCCGGGTCTTTCGTTAACGAAGCGAGGCGAAGAGTTCGCCGAGTCGAGGAGGAAAGTTTTCGCCCGATGCAGTCGCGCGCCGCCAATATGCAATCTCGACGCGGCGAGTCGTTCCGCGAGCCTTTTAATATCGGCCTGATTATAATACTTTGTTGATTCTCTGGTACAGCCGCAAGTTCGGAAAATTTTATAACGACGCTCGGGCGTGCACTCCCGATGTTTTGACGAAATGCTCTCTGTGCTGTTTCCCGAAAATTCAGACCCCCGCCCCTCCCCCCTTCCCCGGAGGGGAAGAGAATCTCTCTATCTGGCGGAATCACGGCTCGTCGGCTCTCGAGGCCCTCTCGAAAGAAAGCGATCGATTAATATTGCAGTGCTCGCGCCGCTGCCGCGTAAGTAAGGAGCCGAGCGGTACGGAGGAAATTGCGAGCTGTCTCCGGGAAAACAGAGAGGTGCAATAGTCGTTCGATCTCTCGAGCTTCTGGAGGAAACACGCTCGGCGGGAAGCCGCGAGAGACGAGTCGTCGTCGTCGCTCGTTACGCGCGCTAATTTGTCGGCCGAGTACGAGCGCGGATTGATTGATTTCTCGCCGTTGCTTCCGTGCCGCCATTTATCGCGCAGGATTTTCTCGACGCGCGGATATGGCATTCGCCGTGGAAATAATGCCAGCTCTCTCGCTCTCGGGGGCGCACCCGTAAATCCGCGACTTTGTCTTTTGGGTGCTCTCCGGTCTCGGGTGAGCATTTAAGGGCCCCGCAATCTCCCGCTCCGAATTCTGATCCCCGGTACGTGCCCGGCATACATCGCCGCGCGCGGCCGCCGTGCGCCGAAAGAGTTCGCTTAACTCTCGCTCTCTCGGCTGTCGATTAATTTTCAGGAGCCGCCGGGTATATATATATATATGTATGTATGTACGAGCTTTTGTTCGGCCGCGGCGCGCGTAAGCCGGTCTTTGTGCGCGCTCTCACCCCGCGGAGATTATAATAAGGCGCGGGACGCGCGCTAAATTGAATCTCTCGCTTTGAATGCGGCTCCGAGTGCGGCGGCTCTTCGCGGTCTGATGAGACAACGGCCGACTCGGAATGAACGGGCCGACTAATCGCTGTGATTTAGAGGCTTTGCCGGGCGCTCCGCTCAATTTGTTTATTTTCCCAGGTTTCTCTCGTACCTTTTCTTCGCCGCGTAAAATCAGATGAATTATCATGCTGGGTGTTTATGAAATCTTAATTTTAAATTAAGATTACCTAATAATCTTATACTTTAATAATCGGATTATCATCCGGCCAATCGCAACATCATTACATGCCCGCAAGATACAGCAAATATCCCGAATACATTCCCGCCGCAAAGTTAGCCCGCGCATCTTCAATTCGGCAATCCCGTGCGGGCGAGGACGCATATCGGATTCGTAATTGTCGTAATTGTCGCGGGGCGCTATCGAGACGACAAGCCCCTCGCTGCCATGCACTTCCCCCCCGCCGCTTTAATGTCCAATTGCGCGTCGGCGCGCAATCGAATTATCACGGCTGGACTCTCGCCGCGAGTCGCCGTCGCCGCCGCCGCTTCGAGGATTATGGCCGGCGAAAACTGCACGAAGATAAGCCCGCCTCTGTGAAATGGGTTAGAAGATCGGGCCGAGAATTGATTATTGCGCGTGGCTGCCAGCGGCTCTTCTCTCGATTTTTGCGGCGGGGGGGCTTTGATTGTCAATGTGCGATGTGGTGTTCAATTGCAGTGCGAATTCCGAGCAAGCCGCTACGTATGTTTTTATTTTTATTCATTTTTATTCAAGCTAGCTGGCTACTTGGTTCTTTACCTTTTTTATTGCCCTGTAAGCCTTTGTATATTGCAGCGAAGGTCTGTTTTTTTTTTTATTTCTTTTATTTTTCAGGTAATGTTTTTTACAACTTTCGAAAAATTTATTTTCGTATAAATAAAAATCTCTGTTCGTAAAAGGGAAGTAAGATAAATTAATTTTTAATTTTAAAGTCACAATAACAATGTGACGAACGAAGCCTTTTAATTATGTTTCTCGTAAATTAATACTCGATGAATGAAGACCGTTTCCATTAAAAGCGCTACTAATTGCCTCAGTTCACGTTCCGCAGTTCTTTCAAACGCCTTTAAACAGTCAATAATTAAATAAGACATTTAATAATTAATGTGCCATTAAAGCACATTAAGAAATTTACAAATCGACTAATTTCCCACATTGTCGAGCAGCGAAGAAAGGAATTTCGCTGAAGCCGCCTCTTTATCGGTAAAGCCTCGTCGCGTTCGAGCCCTCGTGTCAAAAATAATCAGCTGCCAGCCGCGACAAAAGAATCTTCCGCCGACGAAGAAGCAGCAGCAGCGCGCGGTGCTGGCACAGAGGCGCGAGAAGTGCCTCGAGGGGAATTGGTTATCGACGGCTTAATTTGCGTTCGATATCGCACGCGAGTATCTGACGGCCCTCACGTGACGCGCTGATTGTGGCCGCGCCTTTCTGCACGCACACACACACACACGCACACACGCCAGTCGGCCTTGAGCCCTAATTATGCGCGAATGCTCTCTGTGCTTTGCGTTATCCCGCCTTTTAAACGTTAGTTTATACACGGCTGCGCTTAAATGGGAAAACGATTATTATTGTAACAACTGGAGCAATCGATATACGAGTCGGTGGATCCTTATTCTGATAATTAAAAAGGTTCATTTGGCCGCTTTTGAGTCGGCGTTCATTAATAGCGAATGAATATTCTTTATATTCTAAAGATCTCTTTTATTCGGTCTAATGACGAAGACTCTTGAATCGGAATGAGAAAACAAAGTTGCTATTGGGGACGAAGTTGGTCCTTATTGTAAATGTCCCAATGCTCGAATTGAAATTCGAAAGACTGTTGACTTATCTGTGAGTTTCGCTACAACAGCGAGTTCTAATGAATTCCCATTTTTTTTTGTTCTAATTTAAAAATGAAAAAAAAAACTAACGAAAACTTTTGAAAAACTGGTTTGTCGAATCTACTGGCTGCCCCTATCCATTGGTACTGACCGGAATTTACAATCGCATTTCGTTCTCGAACCCGGAAATACGTAAAATTATATTACGCCGTTTTAACAAATGTCTAGTTTCTCTTTATGCAATCAATAACTAAAAGTACAATTTATAAAGATATGTGTATAAGTATTGACTCATATTTGTTACGTTAGTTTTATCGTTTTTTTTTTAATGAATCAGATAATTGATAAAGATTATAAACAAAAAAAGCCTTGTATCTAAAAAAGCGTTTGATATTGTTATCTTATATAACAACAATCGTGCATTGTATCTCTGTAGAAACAGTATAAAATTTATTACGTAACGATTTATTAATGGACCAAATTTAAAGTTTTTATAACGATCGTATGATTCTTCTTTTAAAAAATTATAGTTTTTGTTTCTGTATTTACGGGAAAGATAATATACAAATTTAAAAATTGTTACGCAGTAACCAAAGCTATATCATTTAATTTTGTCTCTAACTCTAGATTCAGTAGGAGATTGTTTTTGTTTCCTTGCGGATTTAGAATACCAGCACGGATACCAATACAGGTCACTGAGCTCGCTGTTGTAGGATTCATATTGGCCAAACATCTGGTTGGAATAATAATAAGCGATATTTCTACTTTTTCGAAGTTTATTTTAATAGTTTTCTACTGCGACGATTGCAGAACGAGTACAAGACTAAACTAGCCAAGTATCTCTCGATTAAAAGCTTCGAAGTCAAGAGATAATTGAAAAAAAAAATCATAAATTTTAATTTTCAGTGTTTAAATGCAAATGCATTCGAGTGCGGCTATAACTTCAAGTGAGTTTTTTCTCTCTCTTATAATAAGATCATCGATGGTTACGCGGTTACGTAAACACCGCACACGTTTTCTTCGCTCGGAATAGAGAGAGAGAGAGAGAGAAAAAAAAACAATTCTGAAAAACACACTTCGAAAATAATAATTTTTCCAACGAGACGATAAAATAAGTCCGATGCGTGAAAAAAAAAAAAATGTATCCCCCTGCAGCTCGCTCATTCCCGAGGCAAAAAATGCAAACGAAAGCACAGAGATCGTCGGGAATCGCGGCCGGTTTCCGTCGTCCGTTCCCCACTCCTCGCGGCGAAGTAGGGAGAGCCTTGGGTCCGACGGCCGCGCGAGTCAGTCAGTAGGAGTCTCGCCGCGAGAGCTCGAGACCGTATTACACAGCAGGAGGAGACATGGAACGCTGGCGAGGCAAGGTAGCGGTGGTGACCGGCGCCTCTTCCGGCATCGGCGTCTGCATCGTCGAGCAGCTGGTGGCAGCCGGGCTCAAGGTCGTCGGGCTCGCGCGTCGCCTGGAGCTCCTGCAGGACGTGCAGCGGAGGCTCGCCAAGCAGCCCGGCTCCTTTCATCCCGTCAAGTGCGACCTGCGCAGGGAGCAGGAGATCCTCGAGGCGTTCAAGCAGGTCGACGAGAAGATCGGCCCCCTTCACATTCTCATCAACAATGCCGGATTCCTCGTGTCCGAGAGTATCATTGGTAGGCTCGCTTTGCTTGCTTTTTAGCTAGACTTTTTAATTTCTGTTTGCACTGAATTGTTTTTTTTTTCTTTATAATAATCGCTGCAAGGATTTTTTTCGGAAACATTGATGACGAACGAAGGTACCTTGCAAACCAATAAGAATTTGATATCTTTTTCTGACTCTTATTACAACAGTTATTATATTTTCATTGAAATCCTTTCTGTAATTTTAATGTGTTTTGCTTTCATACTTCAATAGAATATGTTACCATCATAAACGTTTCGAAAAAACGCAAAGCTGCATTTGTTATCGCAACGTGCTCACCTTGCAAATATATGTTAAGCAGAGAAGTTTTTAACAATAATTTAATTTTACTATTTAATTTTATTAT
This sequence comes from Ormyrus labotus, assembly GCA_035582975.1. NCBI lineage: Eukaryota > Metazoa > Arthropoda > Insecta > Hymenoptera > Ormyridae > Ormyrus > Ormyrus labotus. The sequence goes on from JAWWEO010014895.1 coordinate 19,259, forward strand.
TTCCCCCTCGGCCATATTGTTCGACCAATTTACCTGGTAAAACGGTGTGGTTTTTTAATAAGGGTTTTTGTAAAAAAAATAAGACTAAAATTTATCCAATCCACAAAAAATTGCTCGAAAAATGGTCAAATAGATAGTGAAATCATACATAAATTCGTTTCCCCCGCTTTCCCAGACGGCACGACCGAGAACTTCCGCAAGATTCTGGACATCAACGTGCTCGCGGTGGCGATCTGCATCCGCGAGGCGAGCCGCCTGATGCGCAAGCACAAGGCGCAGGGCCACATCGTCAACCTGAACAGCGTCGCGGGCCACGACGCCCCGAGGATCCGCGTGCCGGTGAGCATCTACTGCGCGAGCAAGTACGCCGTCACCGGCATGACCGAGTCCGTGCGCAACGAGCTGTCCAGCGCCGACACCGGCATCAAGATCACGGTGAGAGAGACTACCCTCTTAACTTCCCTCCCTCGAATCTTCGATCTCGAGCGACTAATATTTGCCGTTTGCAGAGCATCAGTCCCGGTCCGGTGAGGACGGACATGATCCGGGCGGCGGGCATTCCCGACGACCTGCTGGACAGCGTGCCGATCCTGGAGCCGAAGGACGTCGCCGAGGCGGTCGTCTACGCCCTCGGCACGCCGTCTCACGTCCAGGTGAGCAAGCGCAGCTGAGCACAGAGCTTCCCGCGACGATGTAAACATTGGTTATACGTGATGTCAATTCCCGATGGATTTCAATTGCGACGGTTTCAATTGCGCGTACTGTTCATTAATGCAGCGCGTTCGTTTGTTATTATTTATTGATAAAAGCTCGACGTAAATTTTCCTCCCGAGACTGCAAGCATTTCTGATTTTTTAAGCTATAAATAGTTAAGAGATTACTTCGCGCGTACGTTAGACTCGGAGAAATAGATGAAACGGGAGAATTTTTCGTATAAAAAATGCCCGAAACGCCGATCGCTTGCTCAAGATGATCTACATTGAGGCGCGGACGAAAAATGGATGTATTCTTATTGTTAAGAAAATGATTTACCGGACCATTTATCTGACTATCGACACTTTTCCAGATAAACGAGCTGACGATCACGCCTTTGGACGAGACGGTGCAGATCGTCCGCAAATGATGACAGCCCTGCCTCTCCATATCACCTCGACTGCGCAGCCGCAATTCTTCGTTGTACTTCGACGCTTTTTCCAGCAATTCATGCACACCTCCGACAAAAAACAAAGACCCCCGCCGCCGCGCGTTTTCCATTTTTTTTTTTAGAGAAGGCATTTAAAAATTAAAACGAGCCGGCGGTCGTCGCGCGACTTCCTTCATCATGTTATTATTCAGTGGCTTGTCTTCTTGCTCTAGCCGATAAATAATGTATGCGATCGTAAATAATGCATAGATTCCCTCTCGAGTTACCGGGGAGAAGCTATAAGCGCCTTCCTACCCGAAAAATCCCTTTTCGGGAACTCGCGAGGCTGACCTTACGGCTTTTCAGTTAGGAGTAACTTTCGAGGTTTATTGGAACTCGTGTTTTTCTCTCATGCGGAAACAATGCGGGAGGAAATGTCGGACGATGCCTGGGCGGTGAGAGATTTTCTCGGCAATTATGCTAAGTTGGATGTGCTTTGTTCGACTGATTAATTAAACATTCTGTCGGCGATTCACTCTACGTATAGTTTTCTATGGAGTTTTATTGCGAGAGAAAAGAATCGATCGATGATATTTGCTGTGGAACAATGAGTTTATGTCATTTAGCTTTTACATTTTTTTGCCTTTTGTATTTGCGTTTTGAAAAGGGCCTTTTTCTTTTTAGTTCAAATTGCTAAACCAAATCTATGACTCATAGTACAAAATCAATTGTTACAAATTTAAGTTACGTAGAAAACGTAAATTTAATAAAATTGTGCAATAATATAAACCCTGAATTTGTTAATACCGTTAAGAATAAAAGTGTTGTACAATAAACTAAAAAAACCACGTTATTACAGAATTTACTCTTTCCATTTAAATTTTTATGTAACCTTACTGACTTATCAAGTGTCGATAACTCAATACAAAATAATAATATGCAACAATCTATACCCACATAACGCTGTTTTCCTGCACTTATCTACGAAAGCTAGAGTGCCATGTTTTGTTATTGGTGCGTGCAAGGAATGAAACAGGATCAACAGATAAAGAAATCTAACTCTGCGTATAATAAGACATTATGCTTATTTAAAAAATCAAATTTTTATTCGACTTTAAGAATGAAAAGGCTAAAATCAGAGCCTAAAACATAAACAGGTAAATGTTAATACTGCGGTGTTTATCGAGGTTGACGAACGACACGTCTTACCGGGAAGATAAAAACTTCGTAAGCTCAGCGAAACTTGACAAAGTAGATCACGACGGAGCGAGCTTCTGGAATGCCAGATCAGTACTACAACTAAGGACTGACCGGATGCAGCTTCTCCGTCGATTCTGCACTGTTCCTTTTCCTCTACAGTCTTCGTTTCCCTTTCGCGAGTGATTTTTTTTTTTTTTTTCAATTAAAATTCTTCTCCGCGCGCGAGAACTGTTACCGGTCATCATCCTCCGAAGCCAATCAAACTTCAATTCGACTCGAAGACGCAAACAGCCTTGGTGTAGTAAATTAACATGACTACGACGAATTCCCTAAGAAGAAACCGTAGGTATTTAGCGAAGGTCAGACATCCAGTCGATCGATAGTAAAAAAAAAAAAAGAAAAAAAAACGGAAGCATAATAATTAAAATCTCCTTCCAACCTCTCTCGGCCTTCGTATAACGGATGTACAGCGTCTACGTCGGAAAGACAATTATTCGCCGGCTGTCGTCGCGCACCGAAACAGCTCCGCGCGCCGCTGGAAATATCGTGATGGAAAAAGGTGCGAAAGATGAAGAGTCCTCCGCGTCTGTCGCACTTGCGACGATCAGAAAGCTGGCTTGCGACGCGCGCGCTGATCTTGAACTCATTGTCGGGGTTTAATTAACTCGGAGAATTCTCCCCCCTCCCCCCTCCCTCCGTTTTTTCCCCATTGTTTATGGCTCAGCTGCCGCGGCTGCTCGGCTTTTTTTTTTTTTTTGCTCGACGCGCGCGCCTCTCCTGCGTTTGACGAGCGAAGACGAAAATATATATATATATAGATTTCTGCGAGCTCCGTTTTGCCCCCGCAAAGGGGAACGTTCTTTGGCGATGAGTTTTGCTTTAGTTTTTTTTGAGGAATTTACACAAAGTTCGGGAGTTTCGAAGTCAACGAGGAATCTATATATCAAAATATATATTTCGTAAAACAACTTGCACGCACATTTTTTATACTCCCTCGACCGCGAAATGTATTAGCTGATTAATAAAACGCGAAGCCGTTGGCATAATCGATCGAGCGCCGATAAAGCCTACTAATTCAAATCTTCTTGCGCGATTCGTTAGAGGCTCTATCTCTCTCTCGAGAGAGAGAGATTGCACTCGCGATAGAAAATTAATTTACGCGCTGATAGCTGATGTGAGCTCGCGCTCTCGAGAAGAAAAAAAAAAGAGACCCGAGGGAACTTAATAATATAAACCAGTTCATAAATTAAAAAAATTACGATTCTCGATGAAGTTTTTATTCGTCGAGATGAATTCATAAAAGTAAATCTCATTCGGTGCGGTGTACAGATATCGTTGCGGTTTGTACCGTCTTATGCAAAAGCTCATTTTAATAGTCGCTTTATCCGGGCAAACGGATAATTCAATTATTTCTGAGGAAGTTATTAGATACTCGTATTCCCGCTCTAACGTAACGCAATTTGTCATTTTTGCTTGAAAAAAAAAAAAAAAAAAACAGATCTTACTTTACTTAAGAAAAAAAATAAATAAACCGCGGCGGTAGGTCATTTTCATTGCCGATAAAAGCGTAATGTCTTAATGGACTCAATTACGCGGTGGTCTACGTGACTGTTTCAGTCTTACTCGTTCGTCCAAATTCAGCGGATCTTTTCACTATAAAAGTGAAATTAACGACAGCCTCGCGCGGGACTTCTGCGAAATTAGCTTTGAGAGATCGCGAGGCACAGTAATTGAACGCTGATATACCTAAAACGGCTGAAGATTCTCATCGCTCATTGTGGAACGAAGCCTTGGCGAATCTTATAACAAAGAAATTGTTGCTAGATTTTTATATGAAAGCGGACACTCGTCGCTCGCTGACGTAAATGCTTTAGAAAAGGAAATGAAGAATCTAAACGATCGTTTGGAGATATTCATCCACACTTTTAATGAATCGATTAATTGTTGCGCGCAACTGCATACAAAGATCAACGATAGGCGGACGGACGTTACAACGTACCGCTTAAAAGTTGAACACTTTCGTCGCACCTTTCAAGATTCAATTTTACAGATGACAATTGGCAGTGTTTGTTTTTCACCGCATTTAGCTCCCTTTTACAAAGTCAAATTATAAGATCTTATATAGTTTTACAACGCCGTTTACCGACCGATGCAATAACCGACCGAAAAGCCCGCTGAAAGTATAACAAATTGACGACTCGAGGCCGCTGCACTATATATTTTGACGTCACAGAGAGATACATCCATTTCACCCCGCCTGCAGCGGCGGATAGTTTCCTCTAGCGCGCGAGATAAAACGCTGCAGAAATTGACGCAGAGAGAGAGAGAGAGAGACGCGCGCGCGTTCGCGGAAGATTGTATACGCGCGCGGCGCATCCGGAACTGGCGCGCGTAACTGAACTCTCTTCGCGTATCCCTCGCCGAGGCCGCGTATATATCTGTCGGTTTAATTGCCGCAATCTTTTCGCGCCTTCCTCTCCCCCGTCTTCTCGCGCGCTTTTAATCGCTTTTCCGCGAACGATGCGCGACGACGCACGCGCTCAATTTTCCGATTTATCGTTGACAGCTGCCGCCTGGCTTTGTTTGCCTTTTTTTTTCGAGCGTTACTCCTGGGTGCAGTAACTCCGAAATTGCGAAGAGCTTTTCGGAGATGACCGGCGAAACGGCTTCGTTCTTATATGTGTATACGGATTTTTGTGAGGGTGAAAAAAAAGAAACGTCGGAAGAATTGTAAAGTGCAGAACGGGCGGAGCTTTGACTTGCAAAAAGGACCATTGGTTTTTTTTTTTTTTCAATGAACATACCAAGGAGAATAGTGACTTAATAAAAATAGAACTGTGCAATCATGATGTGCTTTATTTCTCGCGTCAAAACGATCTCTGAAAACTATTCGAAATGAGTAAAAATTGGAGTAATAAAAAACACGTTTATTCTCCTCCGAAGCAAAAAAAAAAATGGTTTAACATACAAAAGTATAAATTAAACTTGTACTTTTCATAGTCACCTGAACTCGAAGCTTCCAGGTGCAAGGTCGAACTTTGATCTTTAAGTTCCGGTCGGCGTGAAAGGTCAGATCGAAAATAAATAATCATTCCGTCGCCCGAAAGTTCCTCTAGGCAATTTTCAAAATGCTGCATCATAGCCAACGAACTCTGAAACAATCGTTCGCTAACCTGGCGCTAGAAAAAATCGGATAGGAATGTAAGTACTTATGTTCCATTGAAAATATTCTGTCCGTATTGTAACGGGCGTTTCAATCGTTAATTTTTCTAATTTATTTCATTATTTATGAATGAGCGTTTATTCAATTACGTGCATGGACAATTTTAATTTTAGATAAAATGAATCACAATCAATCCAATACAGTATGGCGTAAATTATGAGATCATCTAGTCCAATATTATTTCCGAGATTCAAAACAATCAATTTCAACAACATAATTTTAAAATATTCTATATTTAATTAATTATTTATTTTTGTTATATATCCGTTTTAGAATTTAATGCACAGCAAAGAAAATTTAAATAAAAATTTTGTTATTGGAAAATTTAAAGTTCTAAAAAACAGAATTCTTGAAACTCCATGCGCAAAGTTCAATTTCGCACCAGCTTGAATAAAAATCATGCACTAAATCAAGCTTTGTACAAGTCGTATCAAAATATAATGTTCAATACAAGAGCAAAAAGGTGATTTTACCCTGGTGTTACCTTTTCACACTATCTTCGTTTTGAAGAAAATTAAATAAAAATTTCAAGTAAATTAAATTTTTTTTAGTAATTGTTAACAAAAGAAAAGTAATTTTTTATATTTGATTTGAACTATATATTGCTGAAACTAATGTACACAATCATAATAAAACGTAGTAATATACCATCAATAACCGAAACACCATTTATTCTTGTTCTTGACACCTTAAAATACAATTATAACAGGTTTTTAGAACAACTCCAAAAATTACTATCACAAAGCTTCCTCTAGGAGGAAGCAAAAGTACATTTACTTCTCAAAATACGATAAATTACACTTTTTACTTAACAACTGTAATTAACAATTGCATTGTAGAGGTAAGACTCGGGTTCCTGCCACCGGTAAACGTTTCGATGCAGTCTTCGAAAATTTCTGATTGACGGAAAATCGAACTGGCAGCCTCGAGCAGCCTTGTGTTGGACAGCAAAATCCAAAGTTTACACTTTGATTGCCTGGACCAATAGCTGCACTTTCGAAATACATATTTGCGCATAAATCGATGTATTTTTGCACTGTTAATTATTCAAGCAATAAATAGTTTCTATCTCATAATTAGAAGTGAATCATAAGAGGCAAAACAGGAGTCTTTAACTCAAATTAGATAGTAAATTATTATTTATTGAATCACCTCGTAATCGATGTCTTGTTGCCCGGAAGGTGTTCCTGGACACCTAGACGTCACCTACAGGAAC
>JAWWEO010014966.1:0-25968 GCA_035582975.1 Ormyrus labotus
GGTAATTCGGGACTTGCGCGACTGCCCGCGAACCAACCTTCTTTTCCGCAGGTTTCTGGCTGGGCCCTTTCGCCGTTCTGCAGCCCACCGTCGACGGACCAGTTCCTTGAATCTGGGCGGAGATTGTTGCCCTTATTTGGTTGCTTCGGAGTCTAGACTACCGTCGAATTATATCAGTTTCGCTTGGGAGTAGTGGCTCGCCTTGCTGGGACCTTCTCCCGTTGGTTGGCTCAGGAGTCGTGGCTCTCCTTGACGTAGTATATTCGTTTTATTTTGCGTAAACGAATTAGGCAAAAAACTGGAAGTTTCCCCAAACCCGAGCACCTCTCCGTCGGAGCGGGCGAACCGTCGAAATCGCCTCCCGAAACTGTACAATTAAACACTCGGAGCTCCGTCGAAATGAATTATTAAATAGCGATAGCGCGGCTACAAGGGCCGGGAATTTCAATATAGCCGGCCGATCGGATAATTTACTACGTGCCCACCAGCTGGAGCGCGCGGTATTGCGTGCGATCGCACGTGTCCGTGTGTGTGTGTGTGTGTGTGTGTGTGTGTGTGTGGGGGGGGAGGAGGAAGCGAGGAAGGGAATAGTCGGCCGGCGGCCAAAGCGTGCGTGTCTGGTCCTCTTCGATCGGCCGGTCGTTATGACTTCACGCTGACTTTTGCACGCACTAAATGTGATTCGCCACGAGGCTTTCGTGCGCGCCGAGCGTCAGGGTCATGGGCTCTCTCCGGGGCACTTAAAAACTCGCGAGCGGCTCAAGCTTCATAGACGCGCGGCGCGGCTTCGATTCCTCGGCCTGGAAGATACGAACGGGTGTTCGAGAGCTTTTTTTCGTAGCGGCGAGAGCTTAGCTCGCGGATCGGGAAATTTGCACTGAAATGTTTCGGAATACGATAAACGCTGAAATATTGTTCAGTTTTATACGTATACGATCGAAAAGTAATCGGCTCGGAGTAAGCTGAAGAAATAAAATAAATAAGCCATTATCTAACGCAGTCACATATCTCCGAGCGATTTAATCCCCGGAGAAAAAGCCATCATCGAAATATGCCGTCGCGATATATCTCCTCGGCCGCGACTCGGCTCTCTCGGGCGGCGGGTGTATATAAGGCAACGCGCGCGCGAACGATAAATATGTCTTGGGTTCTCTCTCTCTCTCTCTCTCTCTCTCTGCTCGAGCAGAAGGGTAAAATAAGGCTCGCGGCTGCGCCGGGCGTTATACAATGGACAGGCGCGGATCGAAAAAGGCTCGAGCGCGCGCCTTTCTTCCATCGCGGGAGTAATCGTCGCGACAGCGCCTACGCGCAATTTCGCAGATATAAGCTCCGCCAGGCACACACGCATCTCCCCCGCTGTCTTCTTTCGCACGGGAGAGGCGAGGCTATCTCGCGGTCTGCCGCCGCCGCTGCCTTTCCAGTATGTCATTTTTTTTTCTCCCCCCCCCCCCCCCCAATGGTTATCCTTATTTATGCACTGGCGTTTCTTCCGTTCTGATTGTCGCGGAGCTTCGGAGGTGCCGTGCCTTTTGCGATAGCGAGAGAGAGGCCTTTTTTGCATTTCGACTTTTTGCCCGATAGCGGGGCTTGAAAAACTTGCTTTCAATGGCATACTTTCGGTTTAAAAATATACTAAACAAGCTCGAGGGAGCGATAAAGTTGCTTCTTATTAAAAATAGCTTTGTGACTTCCCAAAATTCCTTCCACGAGGACAGCCACGGCATATTTCGACATGCACAAAAGGTTAACTGCTTTCTCCGCAGAAAGTTTTCAATTTATAACACAAAGAATTCTCCTATAAAAATTAATTCTACTCAGCTCGAAAAAAAAAAAAATAGATAAATCCGAGCAAGACACCGCACTGAATGCGCTTCCCCGAACTGCGGGCAGCTCTTCCTACAAAACCCCTCGCTCCGCGAGTCCACACCCCGATCCTCTCTCCCTCGGCAAATTAAGATGCGAGCCACGCCGTCGTCTCTCCCTTACGGTCGTATCTAGCCGTCGCGCCGGTATAATAATCCGCGCGGCGCGGCAGCAGCAGCGGGCGTCCTTTCGCGAAAACCGCTGACGCCGCGCGCCGAGAGAGAGAGAGAGATAGAGAGACCTTCGGGGGCCGACAATGGGGGGTATACCCGGGGAAATTCGGTGGGCGGGAAAAGCCCGCGCGAACTTTCACGCACAATGGGCGACCCCCCTCGGGGAGAGCCTGTTTTCGGGGAAGGCCGAGGGCAGCGCGTGGCTCGCATAATTTTTCTCTTGATTAATAGCGAAAACAGGCCGGTTTTTCTTTCAATCGCGGGCGGAGGGCGGAGAGCCGGGCGAACTACCGGCCCGATGGGATAATGTTCGGGGAAACGGTATATATATATACAGGTGTCGCGTGCGGCTGCCTCGATAAACTGTTGGCTCTTTTACAGGTGTTGCCGACTTGTAATTGGAAAAGCGGGGTGTGCTTTTTCTCACTTGAGCCCCCGGGCACGAAGATCTGGGCGTATTTTCAATAAATCAAAAGACTCCTCCGCTTTAAAACAAACGGAACGGAAGCTCTCATCTCCGCTTTCTCGAGAGATCGTTTCTCTCGCTTTAAGCCCGCGCATCGAATCTACATTCGTTAAGAGCCGCAGCGGGAGCGGCGCTCCTCCGCCGAAAACAAGCGATTCTCGGCTCTGCAATCAGGTCTATTTCTCTGTCGGCGGATCGTCATAAATATTCACGATTCAATATCGGAGCGAGCCTCGTCCGACGGGGCGCTCGTTATAATTGAAAATTAGCCTCTCGGCGGAGAAAACAATTTGGCATTCGGGCAGACCGGAGACCCAATGCGCCTCGATAATTTCCGCGAGCATTTCCAAAATCAACGGATATATTCGCCGAGCCCGAGGCAGATCGTTCCACGGGCAGGTGAACCTGCGAAACTATTAGCAGAAGGCATAGGAGAGGCTAGAAGCTAGAAGCGCCGCCTCCTACTTTTCGGGCAGGTGGAGAGAAGAAGCGAAGGGCAGAAGAGAACGACTTGACGCCCGGTGGAGCGAGCGAGAGAGACGAAGACAAAGTGCCGTAATGGCTCGGGATGTTTGATTGGCTCCTAGGCTCGATTATTTAACGTGCAATTTAAAGTCGATAAGTTGATTTGGAGCGGCGCGCCGGTGGTGAGAGACGAAGGCTCGAAATTGTTTGATTGCCGCGAAAATTGATTTCGATTTGGGGATGGTTCTAGGATAATCGATTATATTAGATTTGTATCTTAATGTTATTATTGTAGGGCTGTGTGTTTTCTAATTACGGCAAGTATTCATAAAAAATTAATAATATACAACGAAAAATAAAATAAAAAAGTTTCAAAATCCTCCAAATGAAGTTATTCAAGAAAAAAAAAATTTATTTTTGAAAATAAAAACCTTTTCAAGTAAATGCCTTTTTCTATTAATTTGATACATTTTAACTTCATTAACCGAATGCAATTACTCTATTAATTTGACAGATTTAGTCTGTTATTTCAACGGAGCCTTTTGTTAACTTAACAGCGCGAATTCGTTGCTCATATTTAACAGCGCGAATTCGTTGGTTCGACTATATTTTTTTCTCAGTGTACCAATTAATTGTTACATAAGTAGACGAAAATTATGAATTTTTTATATTTTGTATGTACACGTTTTCTAATCTTAAAACGACTTCTAATAGTTCTAATAATCGAAAATAGTTAGTCTGCAAACGAAAAAGAACGAGCAAAAGTTGGATATTTGCCGCTTCGTTATATTTTTTTTCAACAGTCCAGATTGAGTATTTAATTGCCCTGCCATCGTGTAGGTTACGCAAAAATAATTTGAATGACGTGTATTTAAAAACTCGGCCAGCATAATGACGTGTCCAAAATGAAATCCCTCGGCCGAAAGAAACGTCGAAAAAAGGCCCATAATGACAGGCCGTAAAGACCTACTTTTCCCGCAAAAAAATTAAGCTCTGCCATTAAACGCACCGAATGACTATCATCGCGCTAAACCGCCACAACTATTTCGAAAAATGAAGACGAGCGACGAACTTTTTCTTCTAGCTCTCCGAGAGTCAGGCCCCGGCCGCTCTCTACCCAGAAGGCCATTTCCGAGGCCGAAGCAACGGCCGCCGCCGCCGCCGCGTCGAGGAAATCGCGTGCGGCGGCGACATCCCGAGAGTCTCATATTCGCGAGCAGATTAGTTTCTGCGATTTCGGCTCTCCGAGTCGTTCCCTCTCTCTCTCTCTCGCGCGCATAACTCGCGCCGTGACTTAGATTAGAGCGGCAGGTGTTTCATTACAGGGTAGGGATCTCTCTCTCTCTCTCTCTCTCTCTCTCTGTGACCTAGAGGGAGTTTTGGCATCGCGTGCCAATCGGCGCTGCTCCTCTCCCCCGTCGTCTAGGCCCTCCTTTTGTTTTTCGTCACGCGTCCACCTCATACTAGCCGAGCGCGCGCGCGCCGGCCTTTTATTGTCTACTCCTACGATTTTTTGTCGGCCTAGGCCTGGGCCTTCTTTGTTTCTCTCAGCTGCTGCATCTAGTTTGAATAATTCGAATTTAACTTTCAGATGAAATCGAAGCCTATATAAAGCGGGCCCCGATCTTCCTTTTGTTCTCGATCGAATACATTAGCCCGATATTTTTGGAAATCCAATTAGATAGATAAAAAATGTTAATAGTTGGACGGCCGGACTGACCTTGGAGGCGTGCGTGGGATAAATTTGGAGGTACTACGGCTTGATAGAGAGGATTATTTTAATCATAAGTCCAAAATTTTATACATTCACCTTCTTTGGCGAACGTAAAACGTGCAGTACAATGCTTTATATAAAAAAAAAAAAAAATTAAGCAAGGCTTTCCTTCGTAATTTAAAGCGAAAATTTATTTTACGTAATTTTGATCGATCTTTTCTCATAACTCCGTGAATGATATCCTTTAAACTCCATCAAGTTTTACGGCTCCGTAAATTCAGATCACGATAAGAAGTCCCGAGAGAGGACAAATTTTTAACGACCAGGCCGTAAAAGAATGCCCATAATAACAGATTTCGCGAATATCCTCGAAAAACATTGATTTTTAATTATAGGCCTCGACGGCGCGCGCGCGCAGAAGGCTCTTGAGCGTCCTAGAATTTTTATTGCCCCTCTTAAATTTCGGGCTTGTCTATTAAGCCCGGCACCAGCGCGTCTTATCTATCTCCTCGGGACTGCACACCTCTCGTCCGTTTCTGAGCGCCCGCGGCTGTGTGTGTGGGGACCGGGACTGCAATTTCCGGAAGAAGCGTCCTAGACCGGGTTCCCGGTAATCCCGTCGGGCGACGCGGCGGGCCCGCCAGGCGTGTCCTAGACTCGGCTCCTCTCTGGTCTTCCTGCTCGTTTTTTGCATATTTCGCGGACGCATATATCGACCGAGGCAAGTGTCGGCCCGCGCGCGCGCAGCTGCACGCTCTCGCGGTCAAGGTTGGCCCGGGCGCGTTTTTTTCTGCTGCTGCGGTCAGTGTCACCTGCTAGCGCGCGGCTCTCTCTCTCTCTTTCTCTCTCCCGATATCGACTGGGCCTTCTCTAGCCGTCGGCTAGTTTATTGCAGCGGCTTTATCGGCCTAATTTAGAGCTCCGGCCTTCGCCGAATCGTGAATCCAATCAGGCGCGAGACCGGAGAGCGCTCGGGATTTTCATTTCGAGAATAACACAAAGCCCCGAGTGTCGCCGAGAGAGAGAGAGAGAGAGCCTGCTTTATCCGAGGGAATTGATTTTTATGGGCGGCTGATTTATGCCGCCCGATTCGCCGGTGGATTTCTGTCGTTGTATGGTTCGCGAGGGGCCGCTCGTTATACGCTTAGAGTATACAGGCTCGTCGAGAAATTTTGCATTTTTTTCCCGGCTGTTATTTGTATATATATTGGGACAGACGCTTTCTCAGAAGCGGGACATTCGCCTCTATTTTATGCAAAAAATTCGACTCCCAGAGCCTGAATTGGCTGTTTTGCTAATTTTATACGGTCTATGATATAATCTATTCTTACGGAATCGGAGCCATGGAATGGCAGAAATTTTCAGAATGCCTTGCATCCGTGGAGCTCTTCGAATTTTAATTCAACGGCTGCTAAATCGCTCTCGGCGTTATTTTTACCCGGGACGACACGCTCTCCTAATTGCTCGTACCGAAACAATTGGAATCCTTAATCGTATAATATCCTGAATCCTTTGCTCCTCTCGATTTTAATTAAGAACGGAACATATGCTAAGTCGCGACGTGAACAAGCGAGTCTGCTAGAGGTTATTTTTATTTCTGTAATTGCGAGAGGCCGCGCCGCTGATTACTTGGCCTTTTTGGAGGCGCGCGAGGCCGAGTGAATTTTAATTGCGAATACATTTAATTTTAACTCGAGCCGACCGTTCAAAACGTGTTTTCTATACATTGTACGCCGCATTTTCAGAATTCTAAAGATCGTCGAAAATAGTTTCGCAACTAAATGGCAGCTTAGACTTTTAAATTTTGTTATTTTCAAAAACACGTATACAAGAGTATACAATAAATACGTCACTGAATACACTCTGAGGACAAAGCTAATCAACGACGAATATTCCATTATTCCCCGGAAAGCCTACTCCGACCGCAGACTAATCTCGCGTCAAAACATCCCCGTCCCCAACAAAAGAAAAGCCCAACCCAGCGACCTCGATCCCCAATAAGAAAAAAAAAAAAACCCTCAGGACCTTAACCTAATAACGACGTAAAATTATGCAGGATCAGTCGCCCGAGCCATCATCCTTCCCTTTCACGGAGCGCACGCAGGCCCCGTCGATTGGATATATCCGCGCGCTTGGCGCTTCTCGTCGCCCGCTGCGACTCCCGCGGCGCGCCGTCGACTTTTCTCCTCCTGTCCGCCGGCGGAAATAGTTCGTCGTCGCGCGCACCGGGAGTCTCCGGGCGCGTGACGACGCCGCGCGGCCACGTATTTTCGGATGGCTCGGCCGCCGCGGGGGAGGGGAGGGGAGGGGGAGCGCGAACTTTTCGGGGAATCGGGCCGCGACGACGTCGTTTTCTTCCACGGCTCGTTGCCCGAGTTTTAAATGGACCGATTGACTGGCCGCGATTAGCGCCGACGGAAGCGACGTGTTTCGAGGCTTGTTTGGAGCGAGCCGAGCGGAGACCGTAAGGAAATACTTTTTCGAAACGAGATTGGGGGTACTGGGAATCGGCGGCCGGGGATGAGTCAAAGGAGGATGTTATTGTTTGCACGTGATTAGGGTACCGAGGAGTCTGATTTAAAGAGCGAGGAAATTGAAAGTCAAGAGTCGTGCGATGATAATTAGCTCGTTCTTTTTTGTAATTGATAACATTTTTTTTAAGGCGATTAATTTATTACGGAATTAGTGCAGGTAGATAAGCGCTCGGAATTAATAGTTAATTGGATTGCGATTTAATGATCTATTAATCAGAGGTGAATTTTTCTCATGAAAAAGTAAATTTTAATGCACTTTATTCTAATTGAAGCGGTGATTTATAGGAAGATGCAATTAACTACGAGTAAACTTCAATATAATGATTGAGTAATCTTTAAATCAACGTCGACACTTTAATAGCTGCCTTTTATAGACCATCTAAAAGTATATATCCGATACAGTATCGAATTAGATATATTCCACCGAGGAATAAGTCAATAAAAGGTATATCGTCGATGCGAAAGACTTTATTACCCCATCGGAAATATAAAATCCGTCTTTATTACGGCCGGCCAGTGTCAAAACGTTTCTGTCGATCCGTATAATTTTATTGATAATTATCCGCGGCGTAATGTTATTTAGGAATTGTTCATAAATCGTGGCGGCAATCGATGCTTCGCGGCCCGACGAGAAATCACCGCTGAATCGGAACGTAATTACTGTAATTAGGGCCCCCGTCGGCCCTATTCGCCGCGTCTTGCGTTTGCTATATAGGCCCCCGTGGCTAATTGTCGAATTGAGTCGTTCTTTGATTGCTCGCCGTGTACCGGGACGAAGCAGAAGAGGGAACGGCGCGCGTCTCTTTTATCATTTTACGTGAAGTGGAACGAGCCTCTCCAGAAACTGGCGATCGGCCCTCTGCCAGCCTGTAATAATAATTAACCTTTTGCTAGTACGTAAAACTCTATCTTTCGAAGTATGTGAGCAATCATCTTTCGTGATTCAAAAACTTTATCATCATACAGGTATATTCGTGCAGTATACTCAATCCATTTAGAAATTGGTTAAATGAAAAGGTACAATAATACACGCTTTAAAAAGTATAAATTGCGTCGGCGACTGCTCCTGGCAATTTTTAACCTAAAAGTAGGATCCGAACGAAAATTACAAGAAAACAAGTCGCATCTGGAACGCGCTCCGCGCAGCATTACAATCCGGAAAGGGGTGAACGCGCGCGCGCGAGAGAGAGAGAGCTGTTCCGAGCGTACGGCGCCTATTAATCTTGGTCAGGTCGAAAGGTGGCCATTAATATCGGAGTCCCCGAGGGTCACCTGTGGAAGCCGCGGCTCTTTTTTTATAATTGATCGCCCTCCGGCTCTTGTCACTCCCCGCGCAAGCTATATTTTATTGTCTCCGGGCGTCGTTACGCGCGACATTAAGATAACTCTTTCCCCCGTCCCCTCCCCCACCGCCCCCCTGACCGAGTGGAGGAGTATTGAGACGCGAGTCGAGCCTTTTTCGACGCGTCACTCTTTCGGGCTGTTTTGTACTCTTTTTTTTTCCCCCGCTGCCTCGCTTCGCGCGGATTATAAATGATCCGCGCGGCACTGACGTGCCCATTGATGGTGCGGGAATTACTCGAGTGCTCTCTCTCTCTCTTTCATTTTAGACTTTTTACTGCTCTCGAAAGTGGGGAAAAAAGAATTTCGAGCTAAAGTACACGCGAAAAGGGTAACGAGTTTGGATAAGAATCTGAAATTATATATTAACGCAAACTTTCGCAGTTTACGCTTTTGGCTTAATGCTCATGATTCAATACTGATCTTTTTTTAGATGTTAGGAATCATAAGTTCTGTAAAATTATTTATTGCAGAGTATGTTTTTTTTATTGAATATTTATTTTTTGTGAAATATGTTTTCGCAGGTCAGAAGAAGAAGAAGAAGAAGAAGATTTATTTATTGAAGACCTAGACATCCCAACTTTGGCTCCAGTCAAAAGCGCTGCATTAACACAAACAGATAAACGGATAAAGTTGACTACTACGGGGATGAAACAAGATATTGGCCAAATTATTGTTCCATTCTTCGATATGTAACAAGTTACGACGACTATACCTACGCCGATGTCTGGAATAGGACTTTATTACAAAAGATATGAAGGTTACGGTAAATTTTTGGGACTTAAATTATTTACTTACGATTTTCTAAAGCATTTTAACTCCAAAATTCCGAAAGGGGACGATTTAAAAGAAGACTAAAAAAAATCAAGTATCTCAAGTTTTTTTAGTACATGGAGCTTCCAAGTTACTCAGGTGTGATTTTTAGTCTGCTCAATACTTTTCATCTTGTTTAATATTGGAAAACATTTTATTTCTTTAAATAGTAAAGATGTTACGGAAATAAAAAAAAAATTGAGTTGTTAATAAATATACAGAGAAGAAATAATAAAAATTTTGTGTAATACATCCTAATATTTTTATAATATCAAATTATTTTTAATTTTTATTAATACGCATGTCTTTATACATTTGCATAAAGGCTCTAGAAAGATAAGTTTATATTAACAAGTCCAAATTCAAGCTGATCTCCGCGCGGATTGATCAAGCATCGTCGGTAAGAAAAAAAAAAAATCCTCGATTTTCTTGATAAATCTCGAAATCCAGCGCGTGTCCCTCCCTTTACACGTGTAATTGATCAGCTCTTATCTTGTATCGCATCTCAATCAAGTTCCCCCCGCGCGCGCGCACGGAAGCCCCCCGTCCACGGCGGCAGCCGCGCGGGCCGATATCTGCCGCGCAAACAGGTTCGCCGCCCGGCGAAAAAAGGAAGCTCTCGTCAATACGCATCGCGCTTTGCCTCGCTTAAATCAAGGAGAGCTTTCCTAACGAGAGAGAGCTAATGCCCGACGCTCGGCTTCATTTCCGTCCGATGCGCGATAAACCGCGCACGAAGATGCAAATAGAGATTTTGCGAGCCGACGACGCCGGGCGTACACGGGGTGTGATGAATCGGTCGCGCGCGCGCGGATTCCCGCGGCGAGTCTGTGTGTACGGGGCCCCTGGCTTGTAATCTGGACGCGCGCGAGCGTGTGTTAAGTTTCTTCTCTCCTGCTTTGTTTTTTTTTTTTTTTTATGATTAATTTGCCCTTGTCCTTTCGGGGACTCGAAATTGCTTTTTAGAGCCGTCGAGGAGGAGTCAAAATCAAAGGGGATGCGTGGGGATCGCGTTGCTTTTGCTGCGATTGAGATTGAGATTGGACTTTTGACTTATTTATAAGGCTGCGCCTTGCAGCGCTTGTAATTCATGGATGTAGCTCTCTCTCTCTGCGCTTATCGCCGAGATATCTGTTTAATGAACGGATTATATCTTGGGCTTTTTAATTAATAATAACAACTATATCTCCCGATGTTTTTAAATAATTAAAGTTTCTCCGCGATAAATCAGCGGCGCGCACAGCCACATCCTTTAACGATGTTTTTTATTTAATTTCAAAATAAAATCTATATAAATTTGCTTTCATTGATGGCTTTGCCATATCTCCTTTATGAATGATGATCCTTAGGTAAGAAAAAGTTTTCACTTTCACGCAGTAATTTTAAAGATCGGCTGACGCAACAACCCGACACGAGAGCGCGCTCTTCTTTCCGAGCGGCACTCGCCGATTTTTTCCCACCGATAGACACACGTAATCATACAGAAATAGAAAGCAGTGAGAGTCTCCGCTGCATCCGCGACAATCGCAAGTGTGCTTCCGGGACGAAATCGTCCCGAGGCGCGCGAGAAAGGCCGCCGCCGCGCCGCGACGTTTAATTACAAGCGCGCACGCGTGAAACCCACGCGCATGCGCGCGCGCGCGCCTACACCTCTTCTTATGTGCCCGCGACGTTAAATGCTAATCGCCTCTTCCCGGCGGGACGTATATTCATTTCTAATTAAGCGGCTGACACGAGCGAAGTATATATGCGGCCCGAATTAAAAGGGGCCTTTGAATGCGCCTCTCTCTCTCTCTCTCTCTCTCGGGGGGTTATTATTTTTGCCCGCCGCGCGACGTGATGAAATTTCGTTAGCGGTCGTGCGCGAAAATGTTACGTATTAATCAAGCGACTTTATACGAGCGTCGATGCGATCGCCGGGATTAACGCCGTGTTTTCAAACGCTGGCTTATTAAGCCCGCCTTTTAAGACTCGCGGGGATGAGTTATGCCTCGGGGAGGCTAATTTATTTATTGATAATGCTGCCCCTTTTTTTTCCCCGAGAGTCGATTCGATGTAAGCAATTATTGATCACAGCCCGGAAATTGAAACAGAAAATGAAGTAGGCTTTCAAGCCTAAATGAAACATTTTATCTTTATCGTTCTCTTTTGGTAATTTTTTTACTTGCATCATTCGTCGCTAAGCATACTTAAAGCATTTCTTGACAAATTCTATATTGAATATTTGTGCTTTTCTGCAAATTAACCGGTAAGCTCTAATTATTACGACCGAATTTTCGCCGGCGAATCTCACGCGACTTCTTTCGCTCGCGCGTCAAAGATAAACGCAGCTCGTCAAGCATATTTCTTCGACTTTATCCTCATTTTTCAAGTGTACACAAATTACACGACATTAACTCACGAGCATCGACACGACTCTCGACTCGTTCTTCTTTTTTTTTTTTTTTTTTTTTTTTTCCTGAAAAAGGCACAAATCGACCGGAATATCTCGTAAACATCGGGCATTCCGCGCGTCGGAACACACCTCGATATTAGCCGAGATAAATGCCAAGCCCGTTCCGGGCTAATGGCCGCGAGCTCCTCGGGACGGAGGCGGCCGCCACGCGACACGCCAATAATATTATCGAAAACAAATTCGGCGACAAACGGGCGAGGCGAGGCTCGACTAATAATAGCAACGGCCAGCTGCGCCTCGGGAAATTCTCCGCAATTAACGAAAGCAGCTCTTGTTTCTCGCGCGCAAATTGGCCGCGAGAGAGAGAGAGAGAGAGAGAGACCGCTTTGCAATTGAAATTTTATGCGAGCGGGCGCCTGGGCCGCTTTGTTTATAGCCGCCGCGGCCGTTATTTATCGGCCTAGCCTGGTATAATTGCCGGCCTGCGCGCCTCTCGAAAATTGAAAATCGCGCGCGACTCATACGTTCGATTGATTTTAATTCGACGTTAAAAGCCGCTCCGTTATTTATACGCCGAGAGCCTCTACATCGATATTAATTACGGCGGCGCGGTCCTCCTCTTTCGATTTAATTAATAATTATTGCGCGCGTCTTCCGCGAGCGGCGGCGTACATCCTCGTTAGAAAAGAGCGACGGCCCTAATACGGGTATAGGGTCGATATTAATTTTAACAAAGCCGCTTCTCTGGTCGCTCGGCAAGTCCGGAGAAAGAAAGCGAGACGCGGGGACAAAAAAAGATCCGCGGCGCTTCGGACGTGATTGTATTTTACGAGCCGGGATAATGGCGGAGTTATTGATCCTTATATGCGAAATTGAGAAATAACAGTTAACGTTAAGCCTTTCCGCGCGTTATTAACGAATTTCTTTCGTTTTAATAGAGCCATTTCGAAGCTTTTGATTACCGGGCCGGTAATCAGGCCGGAGACGCGGGAGATGATCGCGCGGCGGATTCAATTGAATCATTCTCGTATTATTAAATCAGATACTTACGGTAACTGGCCGTAACATCGGCCAAAATAATATTCAATCCGATGCGTACAAAAAAAACGCAGGGCGCGCTCCATATTCCATAATACCTTTCGCTTTAAGTTTCTCCCCGCAAGCCGTCTCTATTCCCCCCCTGATAAATAATTTACCAGGAAAAAGGCAGAAAGCACGAGGCTTTCGCGAATGCATTAAGAGCGACTCATTTTTCAAGCCGAGACGAACATTAGTTAAGGCAATCTAGATAATTAAGGGCACTCGCCATGTAAATGCTTTTAATATGACGCGCGATTTGCCGATCCGCGCCGAGGGCATTAATTATTTCTTTATTTACATCTAGAGACGCTCCGTGTCGTCCCCGGCAAGAGCGTCGTATCGCGCCGAATCCTTAGGTGGTCTCGGGCTTGATTTTCGGCCGCCGTCGCCGGAGTCACGAGCGGAGAGAGAGAGAGAGAGAGATCGAAATCGACTCCGAGGTGGGAGACAGATCGTGCCACCCTCGCGAATACGAGCCGATCCTACTCGCGGGCTCAATTAAAACACCTCCAATTTTAGAGCCGCTCTTTAGCGATTCTGGAGCTGCACGTGAAGCCGATTGCTGTGGGTGTTTGTCTATCTCGTAGAGGATAATTTTCGAGAGCTAGACTTATTGCAGTCTAAGGAGTTATATGCATGTAAGATTTTAAGGTGTTTCTGGTAATGCTTGTTTTTATTTTAACGTATTATTTACTTTTACATTATCTTTTACAAACGAAGAGCCCGTCGAAAAAACTCGGAGCCCGAAACAATACCTCCGCGTATGATCGAGACCCAAGCCCGCCATCCGCCTCGCCATCAATAATCCCGGTGGGCATTATCGAGCAGCCGGCAGCACTCCTTTCTTCATTAAAGCAGCTCTGCATTAGTTTCGAATTAAGGTTCGGGAGCGCATCGATCAGCGGCAAAGACTAATCGTCCTCGCGGCGGCGGCTGCGGCGGCTTTCGGGCTGCTCCTCTTATCTGCATCTCGCTCTCTCTCTCTCTCTCTCTCTCTCTCTCTCGCGTGGGCGCAGAGGTCTCGCGGGGGCGCTCACGCGGAGATTCCGGAGCGCGATGGATCCTCCGGGTGGTCCTTGCGCCGGATGCGGACGCGAGCGCCCGACGCATGAATCATACCGAGCGTAGGAGAGAGGGAGAGAGAGAGGAAAATGCGCGAGTACGCGGACGCATATAACGTGACTCGCTCCGGCATTCGGCCGGGGAAATCGACGGATCCTTTTGTGCGAGCGCTGATTTATGGATCGGGGAGGCCGCTTGGGAGGGAAGTTCCTGCCTTGTCTCGTTCGTGTAACATTAAGGAATTATTGTGGATTTTTATTTAAGGGTTAGAGCAGTATGGATCCATTTACTTTTTTGAGTACTTTTTCTCAAAGAAAAATTTGAGACTGTATACATTTACATTTTTCTATATATTTACATTTTTGTTTAGTACAGCTGGACGTAAGAAGACATGCAATTATGTTTATAAATCTTTTTTTCAAAAAATTAGTTTTATAATGGTTAATTGGGGTAAAAACAAGCAATTTTTCAAAAAGGCAAATCATAATTGATTGGTAAATACCAGTCTTCAAGCAAGACATAATCATTCTCGGAAAACGTTAAGAAAAAGAGGGTTGCCTCCCAGTGGCCGAGCAATTTTCCGAAAATGGGTCAAATTTTTTATAAAAAATAAATTGCCGCTCAGTTTTGTGGGACAGCAATCGGAAATTCAAAATTATGCAAAAGCGAGCGTCCACCCCGAAATGGCTTATTACCCGGTAAGAGCAGCCCACTTGAAAAGTTCGTCAGTCGCAGGCGTGCATCGATTCGCTGCCATCTGTCCGCGATTAACGGTGAATATTATCGGGATCGGGTTTGGAGTCCCGCAAAATAAGCAGACGACGACGACGACGCGGACAGGCGGCATTACGAGTGCAATCAGCAAATCCTTAAATATCCGGGCCGAAAATACGGGTTACCCGAATCCTCCCGTTTCGCGCGGACAGTTAGAGAATGCAGGAAGAGGCGCGCGCGCGGCGGCAGATGTCCCGAATGGATTCGTGCAATCAGCCGAAATTATCGTCGCGCCGATGTGAGGATGAGTCGGCCGGGCGACTCTCCTCCCCAGGAGCGTAAGCGAATCATTTAGAACGCGTGTATGTGCACCGAGGAGGGGCCTTAATGCCCCCGCGCGCCGATGCATTTATGCATGAGATCGAATTTCGCAAAATGCATGTTTACGAATTTTTGATTATGTTTTTTGAGTTCGAGCTCGCTGCTTTTACGGGAGTTTGTTTACACTGTCAAAAACGTGATAAGTATTAAGGGTCGTTTTTCTTTTCAAAAGCGCGTTGTAATAAAATTTAATGGTGAGTTATCTAAGAAGATGGTATGTAGTTATATATGGTACTGAATCTTCTTCAGCTATTTTTGAGTAATAGAATTATAGTATTTTTAGATACAAGAGTGTGCGAGAAAGTGATTTTACTCTCGTGTGGCCATTTTCCCGAAAAGGTAAGACGAGCTTAAAATCACGTTCTCGCTCGTGTATCGAACAATATTTTTTGATTCGCCGTGTGCAGGGCACACGTTATTTCTCTTTCCCGATTATTTCTCAATTTCGCTTTCCTGAGTCTATTTCTTACTTGCGTACCTATTTAAAAAAAGTTGTAAAAAAGTTGTTTTAGTACATTTATTGCCACTACGAATTTTTTCAAATTTTTAGAAGTTCCTAACTTAAAAAAAAATTAGAAATCGCTTCTTTTCACAATTTCCCCGAATTTCACGAATCCCTGAGGTTGACAATTTTGTTTATCAAAATCTTATAAAATATTCTATAAACCAGAAATTGAATCTGCTTTTTAACATCTGGACACGACTATTCGTAGCATCAAGTGCAAGTTTATCTATTTATTTGTAGTATCGTACTATCGTAATTGCCGTATAAATACCGACAAGTAAGTTTAAATTTAGTCAAACTAGCTTTGTTCCCGATTAAGTAGCTTTTGTAACATTGATTTGAAATATTGATTTTCAGTGCGAAATTTGCGCTGAAAGCATCTCAAAATAAACACTAAAAAAATAAAAAAAAAAGCAAAAATAACGCACTTTACGCTTACCCGTAATTATTAAATCAGCGCGGAAAAAACCATTACATATTTTAATCAAGTCATTCCGCAAATATAATTCGCTGACTGCCCTCGCATTTCGTTAGCCAACCGCCCGGAGCCAGTCTGCGGAATCAGATCCCCGAATTTTTCATACCCCGTGATGAATGCGCTTGCGCATCAGCCCAAAAACCAGCGGGACGGTAAAGAAAAAAAAAGAAGAAAAAAAACGAGCTCTCTCTCGTGCAAAGGAGCAGCGAAAACAGGCACAGCGTCGGCGCAGGGACTCGTCGCGCACACCTTCTTCATGTACGAGCTCGCGCAAAACAGCTCGCGGCCCTCGGCGTCGTCGTCCCTCTAAATTCCGAGTCGCGGATACTCCTTTCGGCACGAAAGCGAGTCGTGATGGCCCGGGGACGAGCATCTGCGCCCCGGCATTATACTTCATTCGGCGGGGATCGAGGGAACATCGCGGCGGCGGCGGCGGCGACGACGGCGGCGGCTTATGAATATTTACCGGCGGGCTCGTAGGGGGGCCCTGCCGCGTAATTGAAATTAGGCCAGTAGCGATAAAGCATAATAACGTCAGGATTAATTTCGAGCCGATCTGCTCTCTTTTTGGCGCGCCTGATTTAAGCGACTGGGACGCGGTTCGGGGGATGCTGAGCGACAAACCCTGGCCGAGTATCTTTACGATCATTCCCTTTTAAGAAGCCGGGAGGGATCGAGTTCCCACCATTTGTTTATGGACGCAATTTTCATTTGCATAACCTTCAATTAAACACGTCATTTACTCGAGCTTGCCGTATAATCAAAATGTGATCGAAGGTCTCGCGTGAGTAATTATTGCTGGGGGTAATTAGTAGATTATTTTTAATAATCTTTGTAGGAGATTTACGCGAGTATCATGCTTGAATCGAGATTGATAAAATTCGAGCGACGCTAATAAAATACTCGTAAGAAAGTACTTTTGTACAAAGATTCAATCGAAGAAGGGGAATTATTTTTACACTTAGTTTATTTTATTACTTCGGTCCTTAAAAATGGCAGGATTTTTAAAAATCTTTTAAGCGCCGAACGTATAATGCATCGGTCCAATTTCAAAGCCGATCGACGGCAATTACTTCGATTTCAAGTAAAGAAACGCCAAGGCGGACGGCGTCGCGAAAACGTAAAACTCCGTTCGCGAAAATTACGCTTCTCGTTTAAAATCCTCGGGGCTTTATATGTTTGCGGATATTAAAAAATATCGACATTTTAAGTAGAATGCGCACGTCAAGAGAGCCTCTCAACGACTAACAAGAAAAATAAACGCACTCGCGATCCTTTTTACGAGTCCCCGAATACTTTCTGCGAGTGCAGCTCTCTCCCCCCGAGCTGTAAATATGCTCGAAAATTACGCTATTGACACAAAATTAATTAAAGCAGAAAGATACGGGCTGTAAAGCGTCAGTTTCGCAGAATACCTGTTTCCGCTCGACGGCGGGGGCCGAGAGAGAGAGAGAGAGAGAGAGAGAGAAAAATGCAGTGTGTGTGAGCAATTTGTACGAGAGCAGTCGAAAAAGAGAGCGAAGCCCCGGCCGGGACGACGGAATCTTAAAGACGCTGTAAACAACGTCGCAACAGGACGTAAGAATTTTATTGGCCCGACTGCTCGAGCTATCGTTTTCATCGCTGATGAGATCCAGATCGCGCGGCAGATCCGTGTAAATAATGAGCGGGCAAAGCACGTCCACCACCGATCGGCCAGGGGGGATTTTTTCGGGCTCGGTTTATATGCTTATGAAAGGACGAGAATTTCGCTCTCTCTCTCGCCCCAAGCACGACGTATCCTGTCAATGCTCTTGTCAATCCAGCTCCGCTCCCTTTGCTCTCTTTCATAATTCTTTAATAATTCTGATCATAAAGCGGACAGGCCTTTCTTTTTATCTTTTACCGGGGATCCAACCGAGGATAAGAAGCGCGAGACCTCGAGATATCGCGACAAATTGTCGCGACAACCGCGGTTTCGAGTAACGTGTATTTAGAAAAGGGGGTGCTTTTCAAGGCAGGTAAGGCGGCCAACCGCTGAACTTAAAGACCCATTTTAACGCACTTAAGATTAATTTTAATTTGCTTACCTCCGGAGGTATTATTTCTCTCGAAGCTGAAAATTTCTAAATTTCGCAGCTCAGCCGCCATTAAATCTATCCACCTGAGCAATTTCTAAGCCTTCCCCTGCTTACAATAAGTCTCCGACACCTGAAGGCTCCGTACCTCCAAAATTCGGGCGCACGTCGGAGGGTCATTTTCGGGGCGAAAGTGGCCCGCGCGTACGGCCCGCGCGTAATGCGGATAACTATAAGGGCCGTTAAATCCTAGCTTTACTCTCTCCTTCGGCCTCCGAACCGCCGCCACCGCCGCCGCCGCTGCAGCTGGCGAAACGGTATTTATCGCCGTTTTATGGGCTCTCTCCTCGGCGCGCGCGGCGAATCCGCCGAGCCCTTGGAAAATTCACACTCCGAAATCGTTCCGCCTTTGCATTTAGTGCAGAGGGAGGTGGGGGGGCCGCGCGCGGAGCCTTTCGGCCCCCGGTTTTTATTGTCTTCGTGGAAAATGAAGCTGTAAAGAGAGGAGGCCGCGCGGCGGCTTTTTGTTGCGGCGGGTTATAAGTGCTAGAAAAAGACAAGATGGACTCGACTGGCCGGCGAATCGCCGCGCGTGCGGCCGCGGCTCTTTCGAGCCCCGAAGCGTGAAGAATCGGCGATAATTGTTGCGCCTTCCGATTCGGTATAATTTTAATGTACTCGCGGCGGCCTGTAATAAATCAAAGTGTTGTGATGGACGTTTCAAAGTTCTCTTGAATAAATGCTGCTCCGTCGGATTCCTTTAGAGTTTAATTGTTCGACGCTTAAACTTTGTAATTTGTTTCTAAGGATTGAAACGAATTTATCGAGAGCTTCGTAATTGACGTATAACGATAAAAATGCATTCGAGTTTTCCTCGAATAAATTATTGTGCATCGCGCGGTAATTTTTCTAGTCGTCGAGAAAACAAATTGAATTAAACACAATAGAAAGCCATTGTCACCGAGCAGCCGAGCGCAAAATCGCTCAAGACCACTAAATACTCGAATCCTTGCCTTTCCACAATAACCCGTCGCGGCAACAAAAACGAGGCTCCGACAGAAAAGCGCCGCTCGCAAAAGCGGATCGAGTTAGTGCCGACGAGTGTACTCTATTTTTCAAAGAAGCTTCGTTCCGACTCCCCCTCCCTCTCCCTCACCCCGAGCGGTCGTTCGTGCGGAACGAGAGGAGCTCGTGGCAACCGAACTAATTCGAGGGCTTACGGAAAAAAAATGCATAGCTGTAACCGGGCAAAGATGGGATTTCAAGAGGCTGTGGAACACCGCGCCGCTATTTTATTCCGGGGGAAAACTGGGCCAAAAACCGAGCCGACACTTATTCAATCAAGCTGCAGCGTAACGCAAGGCTTAGGAGCCTCCGTAATCTCGGCCTTTGTCCGCCCCGAGGCGTCGGTCACAATGACCTTTGTTTATGTTTATCCTGCATTACCGTAAATCCCTCGGCAGATTAGGGCTAAGTAATTGCTACAAGCGTTAAGATAATAGACACAAACAGCTTTGAATTTTTAATCCCCCTAATGAGTCGTAGGCCTCGGCTAAATTTGCTTACATACCCCGGGACTCTCGGCGGGGTGAATTTTTTTTTTCTCCTTTCTTTTTTTTTTTTCGGCCGCGCGCAAAGACTCTTAAAGGAATTCGGCGCGCGCTGCACAAAAGTAATGCAGCTCCCCGGTAAAAGGGCTTTTTGCAGCTCGGGGCCCGGAATGATTCTCTCTTTAAAAATCCGGCCTAACTTGGCCGCCGCCGCTCGATGCTCGCGGCGAAAATCCGAGGGCTTATCCTCGACAATTAAATTTTAAGTAAGCCCCGGCAATAAAGCCGCTGAAATTACGCCGCTCTCGGGCGAATGTATATATACGTGTCGTTCGGGTACCGTAAGTCGGCATTTTCGGGGCCGCGCGGAGTCGAAGGAAAAAAGGGGATCGGCGGCGAACAAATTGTCTTGAGCGCGTGCGCGCGCGACGTTTATTAAAAATTGCGGCGCGTGTCGTTTCTTTCGAGCTCTCTTCTTCGAACGATAAAACGAGAGAGAGAGAGGAAGAGAGAAAGAGAGAGGGAGGGAGCACAATGGGATCCTCCGATTTTTATTGCGGACAGCTGCGAGCACTTACTCGTAATTCATACGCGTGTCCACCGAGAGCGAGAAACTGTGTCGACTCCCGATGGGGATGGAGGATCCGGCGGGTTCTGATAATGCGCAAAAACCTGTAATGGTAAGAGCGCCGCGTCCGCGAAATCCGCACTAATTGCTCGTTCAACTTCGAGATTACGTATAGCGAGAGGTGAACTTTTTTTCCCCCCCGCGCGCGCGCGCGCGCACCGAGAGGATAAATTGGACGGCGAACTGGTTATTTGGGTTATCGGCATATATTTGATATTGCTCTGATTTTTTAGCGACGAACCTCGAAGCACGGGAATAAATGTTTTAATGGAGCGGGGGGAGAGAACCTCCAACTTTAACTGCGAAGAGCGTTATACTTCGTCCGATAAAGCGAAGTATCCCCCGCCATAAAATCTCCTACAAATTTCTTATAAATCGCTCCTATAAACCCGGGATATACCATTCGCCTGGGCCTCGCAGCCTCATTTTTTCCGTGTAAACAAGCGCGAGGAGATAAATATCTGGTCGCGCAGCCTCGCGCGCACGTGAAAAATAAGTCTTCATTAACGGCGCGAGTCGCAGCGGTAGCCGAGGCTTCCCGCGAGGGAGGCAAGAAAGAGGCGCGCGCGCGCGCGCTCGTAAATCGAAAATTCGAATCACTGCGCGGCGAGCGCGACGATTAATATATATATAAAACCCGCAGGCCGGCAGCAGCAGCAGCTGCCGCGTCCTCGAAAATCGACGGCACGCAAATGTTTTAATACAATAAATAATTAAAGCCGCACGGCTGCGCTCGCGAGTCGATCGTGGATTTAAAGTCCCTCGGGGGGTGGGGGAGAGAGAGAGAATGTATCCGGAGGACTTCGGCGCCCGGAGTCGTCGCCTGACATAATAACTCCACTGGACATTAATCGAGCGGACGTTTTGATTCCTCGCGTCATGGCTCGGCATTTATTGCGCGGACGATGCCCCTCCGGCGGTTCAATTTTCAACGTGGAAGATCTTATCTCGTAAAGTTCTAACTTTTTTTCGCTATTAATTATTTTGTTTCTGATAATTAAAATAAGGTTTAAATTGCATCCTGTATGCATAACCGATATTTTTATGGAGCAATAGAGAACAGCACCGCGTACAGTATAATGCACTCGTGACTTTACGTTTATTGAGTGCCCCTTTTTCTCTTGCTCCGTCGGTGTAATTAGTCTTTTCGTTCTTACAAATAAAAATTGTGTAATTTATACGTTGATGAAGTCGAAAGCATTTGTAATATACCAATCAAACAAACTGCTGACTGTTGTGATTTATTAATCGTATATAATATAGTTTAAATTCTCGTGGTCGAAAAAGTTTCGTACCAATATCTCACGACCTACACGTTTGATATACTTTACAGACTTAAAAAAAACAACATTATTTATGAAAGTGCTTTAAAGGAACTCTGTAAATTTGATTACGATATCACCGAGTGCTTTTCTCTAAATAATCGTATTTGGGAGCTGCAGATAAATACAAAATTTTTACAATTTTCAAAACTGTTCGACACATTTAAATCGAGCCGCTCGATTTTTTAATAACTTCGAACTACATTAACTAAAACGTCCCTCTCCGCAGCGGTAAAACTGCCTGACAGAGCAATCAACTTTTTACCGTCCCGAAACACTATCATTCCGTCGAAAACAACGCATTTCTCTTCTCGGTCGCGCATTAGGGCCACCAATTAAAAATCAAGGCATGTAATAACGCGGCTTGATTGTGACTGCGAGCGAGGAGAGAGAGAGAGAGAGGACAAGCGTTGCCCTCGGAGCTCCGTCCGCCTTCGAGCCTCTACGCAAACCTTCATTATCCTTAGGACGTGTCCGGTCCTCCTGGGGTCCGACTTCGGCGCTGCGCAGGCAATTCAATTTGTCCCAGCAGCAGTGGCACAAAATCGTCATCTGCTCTCTCTCTCTCTCCCTCTCGTGCGACCGGCTGCTCATTATTGCCAATTATTCGCCTTTTCTGTAAAACGGTCCGGCAGTAACAGGCGACCTTAGAGACTTAATTACTCGACTTTTCAGTCGTTAAACGCCGCTGCTGCCCCTTGCGATTTATGGCAAATAAATTATGGTCAGGGGTACTTTATTGCCTCTCTTTTCGACTGCATGTCGTCGGGGAGGGGAAATCTAAAGCAGGTAAAAGAAGGTGTCAAAGAGGAACTTCTTTTTGTTTCTTTTTTTTTTGGAAGATTTCGCGTTTTAGGGACTCGAAAAAAAAAATCGAAAAAATTCCGAGGTATATTACTTATCTTTCGAAGCAGAGATTTTTACTGCCTCCTTTCTACCTTTATTCTTTCCACAAATGAAGATTTACTAAGTTTCATGCAGCTGGGAAGATATACAGGGCCCTCTATCAATCACGGGAGTCATAAACTTATTAAAACCAGGAGAATCGTGCATCAATTTAACGTTATCGCCCATCTAAGCTTCATAATTATGCAGACGAGGCTGCCCCCATGCGTAGTTTTTTGCCGCGCGTCTCCGATATTTACATAATGGAGCGCCGTAGGAGCTAGAGAGAGAGAGAGGGACAGAAAAAAAAGAAGAAGAGCGCCCGGGCAACCTAAATGTGCACCCTTTTCTAATTATCGCAGGTATTCGAGAGGGGAGCCAATCGACTCCGGGACGCGAGACAACACCTGAAAACGTCCCCGGCGAGGAGTCTAGACGAGCCTCCGACGCGGTCCCCCCACCGATAAGGCTAAAAGCATACGGCTGGGCCTGCTTAGAGATTCGAGTCCTTTCGCTTTTAAATATGAAAGCATTCTTCACGTACTTATGATAGGCTCTACCCCTCGCCTGGTTTTAGTTCTTAGATCGCCTCGGCAATCTGAGTGGCCTTCGATCTTAAAGTATCTTCTTCAATTTCGTCCCTGGGGGGAGACGGAAAAGCTTTTTTGAAGATTAGATTTTTTCAATAAATTTCAATGAATTTTTGATAAAGTTTTAAAAGTAACTAAAATACAGCTGCAATAAATGGCCAATTCTCAAGGTAAAACAATTAGCGACAAACAAGCTGTTACTGCCCACGAGGCCCATATTACACGCAACCCGAATTTTTTTCCACCGCAGAAGTAAATTACGAAGGCATAACTCTCGCAACGAACCTCGCGGGCGCCGGGGCATAATAATCTCGCTAATACAGAGATATAAAAAAGTCATTAATAAAGTGCGTACGTCGCTAAAAGAAAGCTGCAGCGAGCTCTTCTTCCGCCAGAGGCGAGAGCGTCCGAGAAAAAGCCTCTCTCTCGCTCTCTCTCTCTCTCTCCGCGCGCGGACGTGCGCGAAACATAAAGAGGCGAGCCGAGAGAGAGAGAGAGAAACGAAGCTGCGCGTGTGGGTGTCCGACGGCCGCCCATGTCGATCGGCGTGCGCCCGGAGTAACAATTTAATTACAGCGTCGCGGCCCGATACGTATAGCAGCCACCCACGATAAATTGAATTTGCCACGGTATTAAGGTACCGGCCGCGCGCGCGCATCTCGATTTATCGGCCGAGCGCAGCCGGCAGCGGCGGAACAGTAGTCGCAAGCGGGCCCCGGAGAGCCCGATATTCTAATTAAGAAATTCGTCATCGTAGAGAGAAAGAGAGAGAGAATTCACTCACGACTTCATCAGGCTTTGTGATTAAGCCCCCGCGAGCAAAAAAGCCGGCTCATTTGCATTTTCGACCCGCGCCGGACGTCTAACGAGAGAAATTAAAAATTAAGCCCGAGCCGGGCTGCGGGACTCCGGCTTTGGACACGCTATTTTTGCGAGGAATTAATTTGCACGCGAGAGGGACGCGCGCGCGCACGCGCTTAGGCGCAGGGGAGAGGGATGATCGTTTGCTGCACGCACACCGCGCCGGATGCGGAGATACAGACGTCAAAGGATTAGTCCGGAGCCGCTGAAAAACTTTACCGCTCTCTTCTTCGGCGCTCGGAGCGTCTGTGTATAACGTGCATTTTCGAAGGCTGTATCAGTTCGATGGTTTACAAAGATTCCGAGTGTATTTTGGCGAGGGACACAATGAATCGACCGTCTTTTTTTTTCCCACTCGAAAATAAACTGAAATAGAGCCGACACTATAAATTATCGATCTCTACGAGCTTCCTCGAACGCATCAAGAACGCGTTTGCCGCGCGTCGCGAGAGACAGAGATCGCGGGTGTATTTTCCTTTCCGAAAAGAGGCGGCGGCCATTCTGTAAGTCACGTATAGGGAACATACAGTGCACGAACCTTTTGCCGTACAAATGAACGGACTCTGGTGGCTCTTTGCACTCCTGGCTCGTGCAAGTCCGAACACGCAACGCTCGGCTTTTGTGCAGCGGCTGCCGCAGGTATAAGACGCGCCGGGCGCGAGCGGAAAAAAAGTAAGTTTCAATCGGGCGGCGGGTGCTTCTTTTTTTTTTTGTTTGTTAGTCACTACTGTGTGCTCTTCTTCTTTATGCAAAGCGAGACGGCGCGTTTTCTAAAGGCCGGGAACGGCGGATACTTTTCCCAAGGCGGATCAAATCTTGTCGTCACAGGCTTTGGTACGTACTTTTGTTGACTGCGCGGGGAGGTGCCGCGGACCTCGAGCTTTGTGGATTCGGCGAAAGGTGGTTTTATTTTAAAAAGTTTAGTAGATATTTATTATTAAAAAGAATAATAATGATAATAACGAAAATTAAAATGAAGTTACTGAATCTATCACCCCTGAAAGTCGATGCGAATTTCTCATTTTATTCGCCTTAAAAGCAAATTCGTTCATACGCTTCCTGGAAATATTAAAATATCCGAATGCAGCCTTGCGTCACAGGACGCAGACCCACCCAATTATTACGAAAACTTGTCACTTCGTGTTAGGCAACATCCCCGCCCCGGGGATAACCTCATTATTCCGGAGTATCCGGGCCGGGCCGGCTAATCTCGCTTTTCCCCAAGAAAAAAAGGCATCGGCGGCTCGTGCACCCTTGAAAACGAGAAAGCGGCGGCGGCGGCGGCGGCCCTCCTCGCTGCACGGCCAAGTGGCTGCGCAATGCGGCGCAAAAGGGAAGGCGCAAAAGAGAGCTGCCGCTTTCAAATCGCCCTGGGGCCTTTTATTTATTGTGCTCCCTTTTGCACCTACGCGCCGAGGGAGGGAGGGGTTAAGCCCTAATCCAGCGTATTAGGTGAAACCCGTCCGCGTTTCCTGCAATGCTTCCACGAAACCGCCGCTCGCTGGCTGAGAGCTCAAGGTAAAAATGGATTGTTGAAGAGAGAGAGAGAGAGCGGAATCTGGGTTTCTCTTTCGGGGTCGGGCTTTTTTAAAGGGGGAAAATTCGGTTTCGTGATTTTGTTTATGGGCTTCTATTGGGGGGAGCGGAGGAGTGTCTTTATTAGAAGGTGTCTTGTGTTCGTGATGAGAAAATATTTTGAAAGGAGTTTTATCTGATTATTAGACGTTTTCTAAAAATAAAATTTATAAGCTCATTGAATACGGAAAAATCATTTGACAATCAATGCAGTTCTGAGTGTTAGATTTCGGATTATGGACAAAGAAGCATACCTTCGTTAGCACACGATATACCTTCTCTCGACCGCCGATATTTCTTTTCTAACTATATCAAAATTACAATTCCAAGAAATCACATTCCGCGGATTTTATGCAACGACCATTACCGTCGCCGAAAACTTACGACGAAAACGTGCCCCGGCCATTAGCCCGTCCAGATTCACGACTGCATTGTGTTCGAAAAAGAGAGAGAGAGAGAGAGAGAGAGAGAGAGAGAGAGAGAGAGAGAGAGAGAGAGAGAGAGAGAGAGAGAGAG
>JAWWEO010014977.1:0-25953 GCA_035582975.1 Ormyrus labotus
CCTTAAAGAAATAATTTAGTTGTTTCAACTAAATATTCACTTGAAACTACTAATTTTTTTTTTCAGTGTATATATATTTCGTATTTCAAGATTTAAACTGCAATAACAAATTTATTGATTAAAAATGCAACAAAAAGGCTCTAATATTCACAGAAAGCTTTCCCGAATACTCAGATTTAACATTGCAAATATCAAGATTAAATTAGTGTTTTTTCACGAATTTTACAGACCAAATTCTCAATTGAAAATTTTTTAAAAATAAAAATTTTTACAATTGGCCCAATAATTCAGCACGGAAAATTCGAGGCCTTTCTAAATTTCCACCCAAAAAAACTTAATTGATTTAATTCAACCTTTAAAACGACTCCTCGCGGGGATTATAATTTTTATTTTTATCCCGGCCCTCGAACTAATTTACACGCGCTCCGCTTACCCACGCAAAACTCCGCATACTCGCGCGTGCGTTTATTTATTCAGCGGCAAAAAAAAAAAAAAAAAAAAAAAGAAGCGAACCCTCTAATCCCATTAATAAATACTCCTCCCTTCCGTCCTCCCCCCCGACTCAATTTCGGGCGCGAAAATACGATGGCGCGCGCGCACAGCTGGAGGCGCGGGCGAAAATTTTCGCTCCTCGGCTCGCTCTGCGTAAACAGGAGGAAAATACCCGCGCGCTTTGGATAATACGAGCCGTCCTCTGCCCTACGGGTGGCCCATTGCTGCGAAATTCTTTCTCTCCGCGTTCCCCTTTGTACCGCTGCTCTATCCGGCTACCAAGGCGCTCTCTGTTGTCTCTCGTTCGAGCGGAGAAAGAGGGAGCTGCGCTTTTTTAGCTCGCCGTTGTCTCGGCGAAAGTGGCTTTTTCAAACCAAATGGTCGATTTATATCTTTGAAACTCTTAATTGGAAGCATCGAGTCTAATGTTTCCTTGCGAATGGGGCTTTTGCACGTTTTTTTTATTTTACCGGGTGGCTTTGAAATCTTTTATCAATATTTTTTATATTAAATTTAAGCAATTATTAAGAAAAAGCACCAAAAATTTTTTGCACAATGCACGTTACGTTTTAGGAACTGAAAGTTATCATAAAAAAGTAGTATAGTAGTACTTCAAGAAGATGAAGGTTATTACCTTTGCTTATTTACTCTTGACACGCATATTTCAACTGGAGATGGAACATGACGGAAATGGATTTTAATCTTATCTAGCTGAATTGTATATAATTGGTTGTTTACACAACAAGTTGTTTTACACGCTTAATAGTTTACGCAAAAAATATAAACATGTATAAAAAAAGTATCTATCGTTTATAACAAAAAGTAATTAAATGATATTGTAATAAATCAGTACTAGTTATTTTTTGTGTTTTTAATTGATAAATGAATATATCGATATTTCAATATGTTTTTATCGTAAAAATTCAATCAATAATTTTTAATTAAAATGTACTTCGTACCGAATTCCCATCGAATAAATTTTCCAAAATAAATTCAGGCAGAGTTTCCAACTGTTACACGCTCGGAGCGTAACAAAAAATGTGGAAAATCCGACGCAACGTAACAATTCCCCCCCTCAATTGCGTACAGTCCAGGGGGGGGGGGGGGGGAAGGGGAGCGGGAGACTTTGGCTCGATCCGAAGAGAGGGAAAAACGGAGAAAAAGCAAGTCGAAACAAATAATGGATAAACGCCGCTTCAGCGGACGGACGTGCACGTATCTGGCCGGGCGTCCAGCGATGATTGGGCAGCTCGTTAAAAAAGTTGAGAGGCGCTGGCAGACGGAAATAAAGCTCGGGGCGAAGCTAAGGGGGAGAGGAAAAACTGCTGCGCGAGTCGAAACCGCAGAAAAAAGAGAGGAGCAGGAAGGAGAAGCGCCTGGGCATTCATGAAAAAACGATGACCCTTCGTTTAGAGGAGCAACGAGCCTGGCGATCATATCTTTTGTGCCAGTTTTACTGGAATTACGAGTGTTACAAATACTCGAGTATATCTGCCGGGCTTTATTTCCGGTGAAAATATTTTTTAATGTTTGTATCGGAATTTTGTTTTAATTTTGGATACCACCCAATCTACATTTTTTATTCCGGCATAATAAGCGTAACCTGATTTTGCTACTTGCAAACGAGCTTGCAATTAAAATTGATATTCACCTTTTGGTTAAAAATTTAATTTACGAAAATTATATTTCAAAGAAAATTCAGTTCTGAATTTGAACGTTTAAATAAAGAGAAAATTATTTCGGATGAATTGCTTCGGGTCTTCTATAAAAATCCTTTTTTAAGAATTATTTTATAATGAAATTCAGCTTGTGAAAAAACGGGTTCTCTAAATTATAGCAGAAATTTTTATCAGTCTTACCGCAATGGAATTACTCTACTTAAAAAAAAAAAATGAATTTCCAAGTTTGCAGACATTCTTCATAGTAAAAACAACAACGTTACCTGCTCAAGCAAGCTGGAATTGTAAAAATAAATTTCTTTTCAAATTCCCTCTTGTTGATTTCAGGTGAAATCAGAGCGTAATTAAAGACAAAGAAGCCTTCCGCGCAAAGCACTAGAGCCAACAGCGATCGCTTCGAATATCGACGACAAAAGGACCCCGGGTTTTCGAAATAAGAGAGCAACAACAACTTTTCCACCCCCTCCAACCCGTCGCAAATTACCGAGCAGCGTCGGTGGCCGCGCGGCTCTTCAGCAGCAGAGTCAAGCAGCGGCTTTTGTCCCAGCGCGCGGCATCCCCGCACCAAAAAGCCGAGAGACGCGGAGACGCGGAAGCGATAGGGGGGCGAGAGCCTCTACCCAAAACACGAAGAACGAAGTCGTCGAGGAAGAGGAGGACGACTCACCTAGAGGTGCGTATCGATCGGTTGCGTAGACCGGGGCAGCAGCCGCAGCAGCCGTAGCAGCGAATTCGCTTCCGCCTCCTGTTCTTCTCCCCCTGCGACTCGTTCGCCGGAACGGAAAGCCACCGATGGTAGCTGGACCGAGTGCTGGCTCGCACTTTCGGCCGTCTCCCAGCTCACTTTTCTCTCGTGTGTCTTGAACGTGCACAACAAATGACGTGTCACACAGCACTCGCGTGCACCAAGCTTCGATCACTGATAAACAACGGCGTCGGCGGCGGGGGCTGCTTCTTTTCTCTCTCAGCTGCTGCGATGCACGTGAGGGGAGCTTCGTCGCCCGGATCCTCGCTGGCACATGACGGGCGAACGCGCCGCAAAACCACCTCCGGGGGACGAGGATAACCGGCGGGAGGTGAGACAGAGAGAGATAGAGAGAGAAAGAGAGACAGAGAGGTAGAGAGAAAAAGGACGCGAGCGTCAGAGCCGAAAGTCCTCGAGCGTCCGACGGAAATCAACGCACTGCCGTACGTCAGCGACGTCAACTCGCGCGCTCCAGCGGTTCTTCCCACCTACTCGCCGTAGCCGCCGACGCCGACGACGCCACCGCCGCCGCTCTCCCCCTCTCCGCGGCGCGCGCTCGACCCCCGCGTACTGCCCCCCCACCGCCGACACACGAATATCCTACTCGACGACAGGGTGGCTTGTGTACGTGCGCGAGGACCCTATCGGGGGGGAAGCGAAGGCCCGCCGAACCCGGTCTCTTTCTACTTACGCCGAGTCCTTACTTGCATTCCTAATCTGCGGAGCGAGTATACCGTCCGCCGATGGATCGTGAAGCTTTTTTCAAACGACTTTCCGCACCCCGCGGGCTCTTTATGGAAAAATTACTTTTCTATAATGTTTGCTCGGAATTCATGCGGCGAATTTGAGGGGTTTCAGAAATAAAAGTGTACTTGTATTCATGAGATAATTCTGCGTTAGCGTTGGATTGACAAAAGACAAATTGCTTTGAATGAACATTTTCAAATACGCTTTTTGCTGTAGTACTTAAATAATTATTTTAAATAATTTATTTTTTATACAAGGATTTAAAGTGTACAGTTAATTAGATAATTAATTACAATAAGTTAACGTAATCTAAGATAAAAGTGAATTAAATTAATCACAATAAAGATTGTTTACTTGAGTAGCTGTGTCATTGCAATTTAGCATCATTTTTCATTGTCATTTCGCCTGCTGATTTAACAAGTTATCCATGGAATTTCCAGATTACACTACAGATAAACTACAAGAATCACAAATCATAATTATTTTCTCGGAATAGAATTTCTCAACGATTTCGCTGAAAGTAGCATTGGATCTTTTTTTCCCAGACAAATTACAAAAATGTGTAGAGAAACCTCATATTTCGATATGAATAATAAAATAAAATCTGAACTTTCAAAAAAATAAAAATAAAAAATTATAAAGTTTTTCAAATACAAGCTGAAAGCCAAGTGAGAATGCCTTCACTCAAGTAAGAAACGCTCGGAAAGAGGACGTCGGGGAAGAATGAAAAACGTGACGGCGACGCTGAGTTGCTTCATCAACGGTGCTTTCTTCATTTTATCCAGCTTAGGTACATTGGCTAAGTGCTAGGTACGTACCAGAAACGTTACGAAAATTGTCGAGAATTCAATCCTCGAGTCTGTGCATGAATAGTTCATGAGTCACGTATTTCGTATGTATTTTTGGAGGTAAAGCCGAACAAATTCTTGATACTTTTTTTGCAATTTCAACCCTGATTGCACGCAGACGTTTTTCATCTTACGGAATTTATGATTTTTTGAGATCGATTATTTTTCTAACGTAGTTTATATTTAATTTAATGAAATTTTAAGTTCACTCGTTTAAATTAAGGATTTAAGATAGATATTTGTATGTTTGAATAACTTAAATGTGGCAGGTAATAACAACAAGTATGTAAAAGTAGAGTACTTTATAGAAGAATAAAATTAAAGTTATGCTTAATTGTTTATAAGTCCTTACACGTTTAAATTAAAAAAATTAAGCATACTTTGAACTTACAAATTATTTTGAAATTTTCTTATGACAGACATGTAAATAAATGAAATGAAAGAAACGGTTTTATAGTAATTTCCTTTGATAATCGGTATTTGGAACTGCATTATAACAAAATAAGTTTAATTTTTTCCTTCCATATTAGATAATCACTTTTACATATAGTTTTGTTGCTAAATCTAAGTTAATAGCAAAATCCAAACGCGCTTCGTGCGTACTATATATTTTTTTAAGGTTGTGAACGCAAATTTTCTTTATAATTTAGTTTTAATTATTTTAAATGACAAAATTATGAGATAGTTTTTATAAAATAAAGAAACAAAATTTTTTAATCCTATTTTAACTTAATTATTTAGCTTTAAATAGTTAAATAGCAAAATTCAATTTAAATGTAGTGGATCGTTGCGCTCAATTCTTATAGACCAATCGAAATCGATCAACGTTTCGGTTTCCTTTCGTTCCGATGCTTTCCTCATTTAGGATTCAACCGCCAATGATAGTCAGTTTTTAAAGATTAGTTGCAGCGCCACCGTTTTTCGATTCATCAGAATCAGCCAATGCATTTTCGGCTTCAACTTTCCTGTATCAATTTTTTAAGACAGGAGGATTCAAAGAAACAAATTCCTTTTTGAGATCTTTAATTTAGAGGGGTGAACTATCTTAAATTATATTGTTAAATTTATTTTCAGCCAGTTATTAAAATTATCATTTGCAACGTAAAATGTAATAATAATATTTATTTATTTATATATGTGACCAGAAAAAAATACATAGTATTCCTACATAGATAAATAAATTATCTGATCGTAGGCCTGGCGATAAAGAAACTTACTTACTAACTTAACTTACTAATGCATTATTTAAAAACAGTAAAATAGTAATGTCTGCAGTGATGGCTAGTAATATCTATAGTTAAATAAAACACTATCTATTTTTTGCAACCTAGTTTTTAAACTTTTTCTTAATTGTTACCTTACTTCTTATGTTTTTTAGTTCATTAGGTAGAGCCTAACAGTAATAACATAATTGTTTTTGTTGCTTATAGTTTTATTCATTTTAGGCATTTTTATGCTTTTCTTTCTTGTATTTATTGCTTGTTTTACGTATATAATATAATATAATTAATAACATAATAATATAATTCTACGATTAAAACTGCAATATATTTGATATTTTAATTAAAGAAACTCATTTTTGTTATTAGTATAAGAGGATATAATTAAATTTTGCTACATACGAATAGAAGTTACAAAGTAACATTTTAATTAATAAAATTTAATAACTAGTAATTACAATTTAATTAAACATCGATTGAAGCTATTACATGAACGTGAAACGAAATACATTTTTGCGTAGATTTAATTAAAAGTACAAAGTACGGACTACTGATGTTGCTTTTTAATCCCCTGTATTTCGATCAAATCAATTTGCGTACAAAGCAATTCCTGTTGCTCCATAAAACACGCGATAAATACTTTCAAAAATATTACGTTCAATTCATCAATAAAACGTCCGCCCATCTAGTAATATTCTTTTTGCTACATCATTAGTTGTAACATAATATTTTTAAAAGCAAAATCTCTATGTTTAGAATATCCCTTTTACGAGCGAAGAAGTGTTTTATTCCTTATTAATTTTTAACTATAAGATGCAAAGTGCGGAAATTCCTTGCATTTAACACCGGTTGAGTATTTACGCTGATGGATACCAGTACACAAGTACAATCAACTTATCAGTTCGCTAATTACCATTGATATTCTGTCTTCATCAGTACGTCACTATCCAAATTACCATACATCTGCATATGAAAACTCGTTCACCATTAATTTTGGGTACACATTCCCGTACAATAAGGTGTGCTTGTTAATTGAAAAGACTAATACTATGAATACAATTGAAAATATTCAATTTCGAGGATAGATTTTGAGATTAGTTTCCCTCATCGACAAAATCGCAATTTCATATTTCTCTTTTCACTCGCTTTCCATAAGTAATCAATACCGCTCGTCGAAATGCATTAATATTGGGTTTATAAAATGAATAAATTTATACTGTTTTGATAAAGCTTAATTTAATTAAAAAATTTCTCTTTTTTAGCTTCAATTATTTAATGTCGACATAATTCCTCTTATTCACAGAATTCCTCTTGCTCCCGTATGAATTTTTTTCTCTTTTTTTCTAATTTTATAATAGCCTCCTCTTTCCTTACAACCTACCCGTCTCTTTTTCATTTAATTCTTTCTCTTACTCTGTTCCCACGATGTTATTACAGTTTTCATCACAATTTCTCTTTCCTTTCGAACGCTCATTCCACTTCTCGTTATCTCCTCCCGCGATAATACAGCAACTAGTAATCTTTTTGCCCTCCTCCGCCAGTCAGACTTCCAATATTCTCACGCACTCCGACCCCGAAAGACCGAAGTATGAAAGGAAAGCGGAGGAGAAGGGAAGACCATGTATAATATAAGAAGAGGTTCCTAACGTTCGTCCGAATAACCCCATAAAACGCTCCGGGAAGCACGCGGGCTGATTTTCTCCCATTTTTTATACACCAACACAGGCGCGCGCACGTGCCTCCGAGGTATCTATATACTACTGCGATCCTTTTATCGAGGGACGCATTACAGTTGACCTTACTCCGGTGGAGCTGCGCTCCTGAAGGGCCGGTCTCTTCCACCCTCCTCTTATTTCTCGGCGCAATATCGATCGATTCATTTTTCTCCTGGTTGTTTTTCTACCTTTTTTCCACGTGAAAGATGAAAAATTTCCAATTTATAGTGACAGTCGAGCTTTCTCGCGTTTGCGCGATATCAATTTTCCTTTAAGGGAATATTGTTCTTAAAGGATGAGAGAGAAGTGAGACATATAGATAGATAGCTGTCAGAGTGATTGAATTTTGCTCGATGCCCTGAAAATTGAAGTTTTAAATTCATTTAATTTAAAAACCGATCTTTATCCATCTCGTTATCTTTCACCGCGCAAAAACAATATTCAACTCGCGCATCATAACCGATCAAAGTAATTGAAACATTTGCACAGCAGCTTAATCAAACGCACGTCCCGGAGCAGTTAATTGTCACATCGGCCGACGTTACCTTACATACAGTCCGCGCTATTAATTCCCATTTCGAAGGATAGTTCATTAACGTGTGCGGCAACGATGATTAACGAGCGATAAACGCGCCCGGCGAGAGAGAGAGAGAGCGGCTGGCGAGCGGAACGGAGGCGAAGAATACATCCGAACGAGCCTCGACGTCAGCGACGTGTGAATCGCTTTGCGGCGCGTATACAGGTGTACACGGCAGCCTGCCTGGCCTGGCTCCTCCGCTCACCCAGTGTGCAGGAGCTTCGCGCGGCTGTAAACTGCGCGCGCGACCCGACGTAAAATCGATACGAGCGAGCGAGCGAGAGCGAGCTGGCCGATCGCGCGTAAACACGAGCCAAGAGCGCCGAGAACATCGATAATAATATCGCCGGAGTTCCGAAGGTCGTCCTAATAGGATTTGATGCACTCGGTCAAAGATTGCGCGCGCCGAGATTCTCCAAATTGCGAAGAAACGGCCACGGGCCACCTTGGCGCGGCAATGCCAGATGCGTCGTAAATAAGTGTATTACACTTTCGGATGTGAGAAATTTTCGTACGAACAATATATCTTTCGAAAATAGATTCTAATTGAGGAGTAGAAGACGTCTTTGGCAGAACAGACGAGGATAAGTTCTTAAAAGGAAAGATGTCGCAAAATAGGAAATAAATTCAAGCGATTTCCTTTTACGCGAGCACCTCGTATTAAATAATAGCAGTCCCCCAATTTGTACGCGTTCAAATAACATCGCCGTTTGAAACCTGGCCAATGGAACCGAGCTTGTAAGCGAATTGTCTACAGCCTCTTCAATTGTTAAGCTCCTCGCGGAGAGATCGTTCGAAAACGCGAAGGCGAGCGTAAACGTTCAATTAGGTCTTCACCTCGAGCTCGTCGATTGGCTTGCTAACATTTGCACGGCGCCGAACGAACTTTAGACTATTCGATC
The DNA here is from genome assembly GCA_035582975.1 of Ormyrus labotus. Taxonomy (NCBI): domain Eukaryota; kingdom Metazoa; phylum Arthropoda; class Insecta; order Hymenoptera; family Ormyridae; genus Ormyrus; species Ormyrus labotus. The sequence continues at coordinate 8,926 of JAWWEO010014977.1, forward strand.
TGGCGAAACGACGTGGAACTTCTTCGCAAAACAAACGCGTACGCGCGGACACCGGAGACTCGGGGCTCCGCGGATCAGTCGGTGAGGTTAGGCTAAACGAATGGATGCGTTTGGATACCGCTCGGTTTCGAATGGAATTTGGGAAATACGATTGGGTTCAAGGAGTTACGATGTTTTACGGGGACTATCTGACGATTACTGGGTGATAGATTCGGTCAACTCACATTTTTTTATCGTAGCCAGTGGCTGTTTGAGAAGATTGTACCGGATGAATTCAGAGTAGAAATCATTTGCGATTTAGACTCCGAATTTTAAAGTTTGCGTTACAATTAAGCAGATAAATATAAAATGAATGAATTGAGAGACAAACATTGCACAATTTTGATTGTGTGCTCAAATTCCAAATTCAAAGCAAAAATTGCACATTTGGTACAAAATTCTTTTCTATTATCCTCTATCCTTATTTGACATATCGCAGTATAAACGTTGCTAAATAAAGTAGCCGCCATAACTTCGAATGCACATCGTAAAACACATATCGCTCTTAATGAAACAATCATTATTCAATGTGCGAGCACTTACAGTCGCGACGCAATCGAAGGCCGTAATGAAAACATTTGCAAATAAGTTTCGATACGCGCAAGAGTTACGAAGCGCCATATAATGCGGCACGCATGAACCTCCAATAACGATGAGCAAAAAGACGAAGCCCGAGCATACACCTAATGGGCTTACGTCTGAATCATGCGGTCGTAAATAAATAATTTGGAATGTAAGCGAGGCAGCTGTGCATATCGTAAGTAAGCGTACGCCTCTGCCCACCTCGTCGCTGCGCCTCTGCACGCGCACACACGTGCGCACGGAGGGTCATCAATATTCGATGGAAAAATAATGCGGATCTGTTGACGGAACGCGGCTGGCAAGTCTGAACGCGCTCGATTCCCTTTTTCCACTCGATTTTTGTCCGCAATTGCAGGTGCGTGCACAAGTTTCTCCCTCGGCTCGAGTTATTTCGTCTCGCGAGGGAGGGAATTTCGCTTGGAATGTTCGCGGTGTGCCCTTGAAAATTCGAGTATACGTGAATTGAAATCGAAGAAATTTTTCGGAAATTCCGCTTGACGGTCAAAAGAAAGGTATAATTACGGTCGTTTGAATCTCTTAATTTTTCACGAAATAGGGAATTTATTTACAAATGCAAAGCATAAAAAGAAATAATAATAAAATTTAGAAAAATTTCTGCAGAAATCGATATATTTTTTTGATTCAGAAACTAGCATTATAAATATTTATGTTAGCCAATTAGTGATGGAAGTTGGTATTTAAGAGTTTCCTTCCGTTGTTATTACAACTTCGTTTGAGTTCTACGTTTTTTTAAATCGATAAATCCAAAAAAAACATTTGCAGCTCATTACATTTGTAACAGACCTTCCTGACCTAGAAATTTCTTCATTTCTTGTTAAACTGCTTCAAGTTCAGAATACATCATGTATGCGAAAAGAGTCGTATTTCAAAAGAGAATAAGTTGAAATGGAATAAACAATATATATAGATTTGCACGTGCAGCGTAACGGCAGCGCATAAATAAACATGAATTGGTACGAGTACATGCAACATTTTTTACACTCGCACCCTCACTCCGGACCCTTCCCTTTTTTTTTCTTACTGCAGGATGTACTTATGCATATGTAACAGAATAGTAAAAAACAAATAAAGAAGGAATAAAAAGTAAACACCGTGCACTGTTTCTCCGTGTAAAATTTCGTTTTGTTTTATTTTGGCATTTGCAATTGCATATTTATTATATACGTATTGACGAAAAATGTTACGCAATTTTGGTTTTTGGTTTGATTCACTGAAATAATTAACTGCCGCGCTGTATTATATAAGTTCAGAATATTTTATTTGTTCAAAAGTTCTTATGGTAAATATTAATTTCTAACAACACCGTTTGACTAATCTACGAAAAGTATAAAGTCCACAAAATGTTTAAGTATTGAAATACGGAGATGTCTCTAGCCGCATCACTGAATGTGACGGACCTCAAGAACAACTCTTACAATATGTTTCTCGAATCGTATCACTTGAAGTATCGGATTTCGAGATTCAGTGTGTACTGATCGGTGTCTAAAAACCAAGTGAATGATGGAAAAACTTTCCTTGGTAGAATACTTCGGAAGGGATACAATTTTAATACAGAAACGTGACTTAAAAACGGCATTAGTGTAGAGGAGTCCTTTGCTGACATTTTCAAACGTAGGCAAAAAAGAGAAAAAGACAGAGGCATGTCAGGCCTGACATGCGGTCGGAGTAAATGCAATAAAAAGTGCCAAAAAGTACTTTCGGAGTGACCGACCAACTTGTGGTTGCCAATGCAGGTAATTAGATGGTCACTTTAAATAATAAATCTCAAGTAATTAAAAAAAGGGCAAAGATTTTTTGGAATGTTCTGCAGATGTGCCAAAGGAAAATCATTTAAAAATACATAGCAATAAAATCATTTAAAATTCATGCTTAAATAATTACAATATACAATGAAAGTGACTTTAAAAAGATTGAAAAAATGACGTTTGAAAGTTTTAGTGGTTTTGGTTCACAGAGCTTGCAATTTTCAGTTCACAGAGTTTGCGTCAAAGAAAAGTCAACTTTAAAGTAGGCGACTTGTAGATTAAAACTGCCTTGGGTCATTGATTTAAGTTTCTCATTAAAATTAAAATTCGATTTCTGTCACTTATAATATGCCATTATGTAAGATTAGCCATAATGGTTAAGTAATTATAAAAAAAATAACTGAACTTCTATTTTCAAACAGGAAAAATTTATTTTTTTTATTACAAATAAATAAAATAATGATATACCAATTTTATTTCTGATGCATTTCCAATATATTTGAAGCATATTTTCAAACGAATTCGACATATCGGTTTCAATTAGTTTAAGGCAATCTATTCTAAAAAATTAATCCACTCCCTGTTTCATTCGCAAGCTTACCTCCAAAAGCTTCTGCAGGGATGGCAAGATAAAGGACACGAACAACAGACAGGGAGAAAAAAATTAGGCCAAGAAAAAGAAAAGCCGAGGGGGGAGAATCGAAACATCCACCTGACATGTGCAATCGTTTTTCTATCAGAACAGCAAAAAGGGTGGAAGTATATTTTTGCAATACTTTATTCTTTTTAAAAAATCAGATCCGATAGCTTAGAAAATCTCTATAACCTAGAGGGTGGATAACTTGTCCAAGATTCAAATGAAGTACAATAATAGAATAAAGAATCCTCCACTGCATGTCGGGTAAAGAATGCTTCTGACCTATTGAATTACTAAACAAACGTCGTGGGTGTGTTCCCTCTGAAGGGCAAGTAAGACAGATGAGGTAAGCAATCTCGTATAAGATAAAAGATAGGATACATTACTTATAGAAGAGTATTCTGCTAATCATTAAGAATTCCAAAAACCTTCTCTACTTATTCAACGAACTATTTTTAATATGATGATTATGTACGTTTTTCTGTTTCTTTAAATTATGTCTGTTTTTAATAATAGTATTTATTTGAACTTTTACGATTCATCAAAACACTAGGTTTTTCCATTTTTCTAAATAAGTTACTGCTGGTGCGTGGAATTATTAAAAACTTTTCCAACGAGCGACAGTAACTTTTAGCGTTCGAAATCTGATATTTGTACTTTTTGCAATCAATATCGCGAAACAAGTTGCAGAGAGTAAAATTGTGGATTTAATGGCAGAAATTTAAGAGAGACTTTAAGAGAAATGTGAAATATTTTTCAAACATTTCTAAAAAGTATCCAAAGACATGTTTTAAAAGTTAATCCAAGTAATTTAACTGTGCAGTTTACATCTGAAAATCAGTAAAATAACAATAAATGTTATAACCTGTTTTACATAATATAATTTAAGCCCGTAAAGTAAATATATGTATAAAGAGCATTTGCAGCTGGTCCTTTCGTAAATCGTTGACTATGCTTTTGAAGTATGACCTAAAATACCAGCTCATAATTTATCTATACCCTCAAAATAATTGGTTGATAGGGTCGCAGCTAAGCACGGTGCTATTGTACCAGGCTTCTGCACCTCTGGGCTCGAGGATAGTATTCCAGCTCTTGGCTTGGACACTTTATTACCTCATAAAACGCTCTCGCTATTTCTGCTTCGGTGTAAGGTATACGAGCCCTATTAGAATTGGGATAGGCTAAACCGCAATTTTCGATCACTATTAAATTATTAACGTTGCAGAATAAGAAATCAGTTATTTCGATCAGCAGTAGTATGCGGTACATAAAACAGTAAATACTTTGTCTATTACCATTAAAAATCCGCTTCAAAGAACAATTTTCGACGTATTAATGGAAAAGGGCTTCTTTTGTTGTACGTATAGAAAACCTCTGGCTCCTCATTTAAGATCAAAGCGTTCGAATCAATAAACCTTATCAACTCCAAGGAAAGGAGGAAAAATAAGAAAGGAGAGGAGAGCAAGCGAAACATCAGAACAATTCCTCGACGAGCTTCCTTTCGAAAGAGGGAGACGGATAAAGGGATAAGCTAACCCACCACGAAGTGACTTTGCTTTCCCGTGCGCAAATTCTCAAGTCTATTTGCTCTTTCATCGACAGCTGCGGGACTGAGCTTGGCCGATAGATACCGTTGCTTGCGCTCCTGCACGACATTGAATTGCTAACATTTTCGTACTTTCAGATAGTCTAGTGCTGCTTGTCTATATCTCACTGTATTTTATTACGTGTTTTTCTATAGCTCCACTGTTGGTTTCGTTTTACTTACAGACTTTCTTATATGGAAAGGTTGCGAAAAATCGAATATTTTATCATATTAATTATTATTTAGAAATTGGATTATATCTTTGAAAATATTTAAAACAAGAAATTAAATAAAAAAAACCATTTTATTTATTTTAAAATAACAAATTATCTCGTAGAGATAGAGGATAATTGGAACAGCGTTTTAATTAATCTTAGCTTACTCATTACAGAACAAAATTACTATCTTAACATAACAAATGTTTTAAATATATATTAATGGAAAAATTAAATAATCTGTTAAATAATCAAAATCAAATATTTATTGGATTTTTAAGTCAATTTAGAAGAATATAATCGTCACTACGTCACATATACATGGTACCTTTTCAATAAAGCACCCCCAATAATGAAACCATTATAAAAAAATATCATTTTAGCAGTGACAAGATGTATAAAAATTCATTTTATATGGCATCGTGTTACGTTTCAGAATATATAAGGTGCAATGAATTACGGAGAATAAATCTTACCTGTGACAGCAAGGACGACGTCCGGCCGCGAGAAGAAAGAAAGTACCATATTTATCCCCTGAAAAACAGAATAAAATAATTAAAGACTCTGGATTATATTTTCCTAAGAAGGCGGTAAAATTATGCAGAAACTTAAAAATTGAATTATTACTCAGATTTTGCGTACATTGATATATAAATGGAATTTATTATTATTAATCCCTAAATAAAAAGCTAGATATTAAATGAAGGTTGTTTTAATAAATATTATTTACAATAAAGTTGCAAGGCAATAATATAACATATAATTCACGGTAGTAAAGTATTAGTAACAATATAAATAAAAATAAAATCGTCTTATCCTTCTTTTAACCCGTGAAGGAATTATCATTTTCAGAATATATCTTTGTAACTAAACTGTCCTCTAGCAATGCCCACCCTATATGACGCTTTGTCTTTTTTTTTTGCTCTAAATTCCTCGGCAAGTTGGCGAGCTAACACTTGTAACTTTTTTCTCTTTCAACGTAAAATGTTACACTTTATCTTCAACGTTTCTCTTGCATTTTTTGCTGCGGTTATGCCTTTCTTCTCGCTGGTTTGTCTTGAGAAAAGGCCTACGGAAATAGAGCAGCATAAATGACGCGACAACGGCAACGTAGAGCGAGGATGCAGAAGCAGAAAGAGAGAAAACAGACGTAAAACACCATTCTACGCTACGTAAATGCGGACATTTTTCATTTGGCCTGACAGAATACGTGCAAATACTTTTACAAGTGAACAGCGGTTTAAAGATTCTTACTCTCTACTAAGAACGATGTTATCTCAGGTATAAACTTAAGATTGTACCCAAAAAAATGTTGGTTTACTAACTTTTCTAATATATTTGTGAATGCCGGAGATAGTGTATTGCATCTACTATATTTCCTAAAAATTCGATGGACTTTATATTACTGATAAATAATTATAATGTTTACAATATGGAACATTACTCTAACTGAACTAAATCTGCATGTTAATCGTATCAGTAATAATGATATATTTTATTACCAAATTTTTAATTTAAAGATGTTTACCATACTTGATTGCCAATTTTACAATAGATAACTTTTGAGTTATATTAAATTAAGCTATAAAATTACTTTATTCGTAGTACTTTACTGGCAGTAAAATTATTTTATTGTCCAGTTTAGTACTATTCGTTAGTTTATGGCTATTATCTGATCTTTCCAGGTAATTAAAGTGTATCGTAAAAGGTTGAATATAAACTAGTAAATGTTTTAATTAAATCGGTGAAAACATTCAGTTCAAAAATTATCATTTGTACTTTTCATAAATGTTAAAATAATTATCATTTTTAGTATGTTACACGTTGCATTGAAAAACCATAGAGTAAATTAATACAAGAATTACGTATTAATCAATAAATTTCGTACAACCAAATTTTGTCTTTTATAATATCAGTAGATAAACTTCTAGTACCAATTAGCATCAAAACATTCTTGAAATATTAAAGTGCTTCTTAAGGCACTAAAGTAAGATTAATATAGCTGCATAAACAGCAATCGTAAATTTTAAGCTAAAGTTTAAGTACGCAATTAATTAAAACTCAATAGTTATAGTTAAGACACATGACATGAAATTTATAGTTTAATAAATGTTATGCATAAAAATTAATCATTAATTTTATTTTTATATTTACTTTATCTGATATAGTACTAATCGTCCACATAAGAATCGTACGCATAATTGGCCGCAGAAAATTATACACAAAATATTGTTCACAAATCATTTTTAGTTCTCTTTTGCCACAGATTATAAAGTTGAATATTTTAATTTGGAGTATTCTTACTGTTAAAAAAGTGATGACGACCAGAAGTGAATCCAGTTAAAACGCAATATACGATTGATTATTCGTTTAGGGTATACCGAATCTACCTTTCATCCGCGATTGAACCAAATTCACCTCTTCAGTAGTCTTAGTAGTAAGTTAGTAACCAAGTTAGTAACTTAGTAACTAAGTCTTCAAAAATCATCTTTTTACTACAAATCTACACAAGAAAGTCCTGTTTTTGAATGTTAGAACTAATCCTTTTAATTTTTATTGTTTTCTTTGTCTTCTAAAGGATGCTAAAAGTGATATAATATTTAAGATTCATTTATTTACTATGTAATCTACTTTGCGCTCGTTTATATATGATTACGCTATTTGTATACCTTTGGGTGCACTTAATAATGATTAAGTCTCGTTCTCTTGCTCTGTCGTTATTCGGTTAAATATTTTATGCAATCAATAAATATTAAAAAAAAATTTCTATAAAAGCCAATGCAATAAAAATGAAATAATAAATGTTTATTTCATTAACTGTAAGATTGATTATTTGACGTGGATCATAATTTTGATTTTTCAAAATTTTCATAATGATTTAAATTAATACAGTAACTGGCTTCATTTCTGAATTTCAAAAATTACATTATACTACGACCGCCAAACTAGAAGGAAACTTTAACATCATCCGCGTTCTCGAGTTCACCGTACAGTTTCTTGTGTAATCTAACAATCTCTCATGAAACTCCGAAAACTTGATCTCGACCAATTTGTCTTCCGAAGCTCAACACCTACCATCTCTGCTTTTCTTTCTTTCAATCATTTCTTTTCCTTTTCCCGCAAGAACCTTATTAATAGGCGTCAGACTGTACTACCCGCTGTATAGTACGCCACTCCTAATACGGAATTCATTCTCTCAAGCCTTTCCTTGAATATCAATGGGCAAGCCGAAACTTGCGAATAAAAAGGACGAGGGAAAAACTTCAATGATTTCACGCCTATCGGAACATTATCTGGGTATAGATGCCAAAAGGTTGTAGAAAAAAACAACTGTTTCGTAAAACGAATTACCATTTTACTTAAACAATTAAACTCTGTATTTAAATAAGTGTACTCTTTGATTAAAAATTTTTAGTAAATAAAACATCAGTTATTACGGTTCTTACATGAAGATACATTTAGTTGATATTCAGTATGTTAAAAATGAGATACTGACATCGATATTGTCCCTTGTGGATTTCCGCCAATATTTCCATGATCGAAGAAATCACATACTTTCTTACATACTTATTTTAACGCATAAATTTTATACATCGATCGAAGCCCCTAGATAAGATTTTGTAAAAGGATTACGCTTTACTTCAATACAGTAGCCGATAAAAACGTGAATAGGACCTTTTAAAATCCCACCGTGTATCTCGACACATATTTTGCGTAATCCCAAACGAGCCGTATTCGTTCGGTTTAAAAAGAATTTCCATAGAATCGGATTTATCTTTTAACCAGAACAATGTGAAATCAATTCTATTGGCATTCCATTAAATGAACTAATTTTAATTATTATATTTATATAAGACTAAAAAATGCAGTGTCTAAACGTGCAGAAAATAAATATTCATACTTCCACAATAAAAAGAAAAAAAATCAATAGGAAATTCCGTCGACGGAGAGCAAAAAATTATTATGTACCCGCAGGCGTGGAAATGAATTTTAGCCAGACGTCAGCATTTCCGGCAGGTTAAGAACAATCCATAAAACCGGCCGCGAAGAGCTAATTCGAAAAAGCCATGCCGTCGTTGTTCTCGGGCGAGTATTGTGTGCTCTCGCGCTCGTGTTCGTAATACCCAATCACGAGAAAGGAGAGAAGCAAGCTTCGCCGAACAAAGCCGGAGGACTTATCAGGAGCGACGACGGCGGCGCGCTGAAAATGACGGGTCCGTCAATGAAAAGCTCCGACGATGCGACAGATTCTCCCTCTCTCTCTCTCTCTCCCTCTCTCTCTCTCTCTCTCTCTCTCTCTCTCTCTCTCTCTCTCTCTCTCTCGTTCCTTTGCCGCGTAACTAGACAAACACGACTTATATACGACGGGGCTCGGCATGAAACGAGAACGTCGACGGCGTTAATACCGCGCATATCGGCAGGTGATGTTCTGTCTCGTTCGCGAGCTGACCGTACCCGAGCTGAGACAATGTGGGAGAGATAGAGAGAGAAAGAGAGAGACAGAGAGAGAGAGAGGAAGGGAGAGAGAGAAAGAGAGACGGTTAGGAATCGAGTAGCTCTGCGTTTGAGAGCGAGATGAGAATATACCATTAAGTATCAAGCAAGAGAGAAAGAGAGAAAATCAGTGCGCACAAGTTTGCTTCCTAGTGCACAATGGCTGTCGATTTTACCCGGCGAGAGAAAGAGAGAGAGAGAGAGAGAGAGAGAGAGAGACAGAATGAGAGGATATGATAGTGTGAACGCTGTACGCGCAAATTCTTTTCATTCGAACTCTCTCTCTCTCTCTCTCCCTCTCTCTCGCTACTTTTCTGTTTCTCTCTGTCGCAGTGGATTACGTCAAATAATGACGAGGGATAATGTCGGTTGCGAGCGAGACTCTCTCTCTCTCCTAGCCAAGCTCCTCAATGTTGACTCATGCCGGTTTATATGCTACCTTCCATTACAAGATACCTTTCCGACCTGTAGATACGCAAACGGACGCACAAAACTGGTCATTTTTTTAATTCTTTTTTTCCGCATGCGGTAAAATTGCAAAAATAAATATAGTTTGCTCGTGCGTGACTTTTACCGTATAATTCTATTTACAAAGTGGAAAATAGAAATATTTTGATCGTAGCATATAAATATTTATTAAATAAATAGAAATTTTTACTCTAACGGTAGTATGAATATATCCACAATTTTTTAAATTAAACTTTGCAATATTATATAGCCAAAAACCAAAAATATTCTATATTCGATGCTTAATTTTTGTGAGACTAATCGAAACTACAATATTGGTTTACCTTAATTAAAATCAAATAAAAAGTATTTTTTCAATAGGTGTTTAAACGCGTTTACGAAACATTTTTCTAATTAGCACATTTAAATATAACATATTTTTTCCCTACAAAACTGCTAAGAAGTAATGTTAATTTGAACTTTTTAATAAAAATTTTCAAATGAAAAATAAAATTGTGAAAGAAGCAATTTTAAAGGAAATATGACATTGTTTGAAATGGACTATTTTATTTTTAGTTTAACTTATTTTATGAAGTATGAAAATAAATGAAATTGCGACAGTAATAAAAGATAGATGACAAAATGAACTCTTTAAAGATTTATAAAGATGTGTGTTGAACTTACTGATAGTATATATCTATATATAGATACAAGATTTTTTAAATTTTAAGAATCCAAGTTTTGTTATATTTCTATAAAATTTGAATTTTGTTACTTTTATGTTTTTAGGAAATAAATATGTAAATGCATTGGTTTTTCCAAGTGAATACACACTGAGAAAAAACTTTCAGTAAAAATTAGTGTATCTTTTTGTAATGCGGGGACAAACTTGCATTATCCAAAAAATTGTACTAAACTATATAGTAAAATTTAATAGAATTGTAGTAAAAATTGATAAAGTTCTATTAATAAAGTTCTATTACTTTCTTAACGCATTTTTGTCCCCGTGTTACAAAAAGGTATAGTAATTTTTATTAGTACATTTTTGTCTGCATAGTTGAAATAAAGAAAGCTCTTACATTATCAGAATTACGTCAACTCCATTTTCTTTCCAAAAATTATTTAAACCAGTGCAACGAATTCTAAGCTGCCGTATTTCCTCCTAATAACTCATGCATGCTCATTTAATTATTAAAATCAACAGGGTGCGGTCCCCTCGATCCTTTTACTGACCGCTTTCCGAGGCTTTTCCGGATCTCGCGTGCGTACCCAATTGGATTACGCTCACGCTTCTGTGGCCTTTCCCGAGGCGTTGGATTCTACCTTTTCCCACGAATGCTGGATCTTCTTTTCTTTCTTAATTGCTCTTGCACCCTTACTGGACGCCGCTCTTGCTCCTTTTCTCTATTCCCCATTTCTTTATCCGAACTGTCATAACCCATTAAATTACACCGGAAATTTGAAATTTCCTGTATCATATCCTATGCAATCGCTGACACGTGAATCTAGAATTTCATTGTCGTCTTGATTAGCGCCTCGTGATGTAGAATTTTTTTTATATATCCTTTCGTAAAACTCTATAACCGGGATGATTTCGATTTTTGGAGTTTCTTGCATTAAGATGGTTCATCTTTAAAAAGATAAACTATATAAACTGCTTTCTAACAGTATTTATGTTTTTTTTCTGTTTTTCTCAATCCTCCTTTCCTTCCCTAACTACTAAATCCTTTCTATACAACAGTTGTTCCATTGGTTTAACTGTAGCTCGGGGTTTAATTGAGGAAGCTCCAAACCCAAGCAAGTCTGATCTACCACCTCATGAATATGCGAGCCACTTTTTCACCCATGTATCATGCCAAATTGAGAACTCGGAATAGTACAAGCACAGACGTAGAATGATAAAGAAGTTTGTTTGAAACAGAACAACTTCTTAATCTGAGTATTACGTAATACGTAAAAGAAAGGGAAAAAAATTTCATTCTTGGCAATTAAATCCAGTGTCTCTATAACTTTTTTTCTGTAACTTTTTGTCCTTGAAATATCCTCATTTTCTTGCTCTACTTCGCAAAATGATACAGCCTTACTGTGTAAATTGCGAGAATAAAATTACATTTAAAGTTTTTGACAACCGAGTTAAAAAAGTAGTTATCACCTTTATCATTTAGGCATTATTATCTTTTGTCAAATGCATATATTATTGAAGTTTTTAGCAGCTAATCATTTTTATTTTCTTTTTGTACAGAACTGATCCTTAAATTACTTTAAAATTGTTCAGAATATTTTTAATATGTATCTTTCATTATTAGAATAAATATGTAGATACAGAAATCAGAGATTTTTTCTATCACATATGTGAACTATTTTTTATATTGAAATATTATGAAGTTTTACTGAAATTAAACATATTATTGAAAATTCGCAATAGCAGCTAGGTATTAAGTTTAATAAATGTTTCGTGGATATTGAAATGGTATATCGTTGAAAAGTAATCTACCAGCTATCTCAGCGATGATTAAAAAAGAAATCAGAATTTAAGAGCCGATCGATAAAGATTTATTTCTTTGCAGCAGAATAAAAGCAAGAACGGTAGAATATAAGAGCTGAAGTTGTTTTTTTGTTTTGTAAAAGTTGCCCAAAGATGAAATTATAAAAATAGAGGAAAGATATCGCCTCAATAGACAAAGCTTTTCTAATTATTTGAACTGCAATTGTAAATACAAGCCCCTATTTGCAGTTTCTAAAAAAACTTCCTAAAAAAAGAGTTTTTAAAAAAGCCAACATTTACTACTAGTAAATGTTGGCTTTTTTAAAAATAATTATTTTTTCTAATAAATTAGTTTCTCTATGAAACAAAATTACTATGTAATAGTGATTTATTTCGCTAAAAATAATTGCTTTGGGTAATAAAAATATAAATAATTTTGATTTATTCAAATTAACACAAGTTTTTAGAAACTGTAAATTTAACTAAATTGTGTAACTGAATGATGTACAAAAATTCAGTATCATTTCGCTTACATTTTACAATTTTTCATACAGAGCATCAAAAATTCCATACATTTATCCAAGAAACCGTGGAAGAGGCGTTGAAGCTGCAAAGCGATTAGGGTGGAGAAAACCGCGCAGCGCGGCTCTCGGCAGAAAAATAAGGATAACATTGAACGATTAATGATCGGCGCGATGTATCCGAGAGAGAGAAAAAGGAAAAACGATTGCGCAGCTTCTCAGCTGCTGGCGGCTGCTCCCGCGCGTATCGCCTCTTCCTTCATCTGGCCTACTCGCGAACGAGAGAGGGAGAGAAAGTCAGGGCTGCTCGCTCTGGATAAGGTAAAGCTGGGTCGCTGTGCTATCGATCTCCTCCGGGGGCTCTTTCGGCGGAGCAGCAGCAGCAGCAGCAGCACCTGGCTGAGCGTTCCGGCTCACCCCTGCCGCGCTCGCCTCTATCTCCCTCTCGTTCTCTATGGATTCTTTGCAGGAAAAGCGCCAACCCTGGCTCCGCTGCCCCTTCCCTCCTTCCGGAACTCCAGCACTCCCCATTTCGCCTTTTCTTATACTCTGTTTAAGCTCGCTTTCGCAATCCGCCGCCACCGACGCCGCTGCTTCTTCTTCTTCTTCTTCTTCTTCTTCTGCTTTTTTCGCTGGCCTGCTTTTTACGCTTCCTTCTCTCGAGCCTCCCCCTTTTCTCGCTAAGAACAGGAGAGGCAGATAAAGACCTATTTCTATTTCCTTGCTCTATTATTTTTCCACCTTGTCTCCCTTACTCCCTTCCGCGGTCGTGCTCCTCCTACCTTTGGCGGTTTCGTTGCTGATCGGCCCGGGGGCGACGAAGAACCGTCTCGGGCGAAGAAAAAATAAACGAGCTCGAGGTCGAGGCGGAGAGGAGGGAGAATGAAAGCCGCGGGGATCGTCCATAAGTGGAAATGTAAGAAAACGAGAGAAAGAGCTTTAACGCGAGACAATAAAAATGCGCGGGTGGAGAGGAATATTGTCGGCGATGATCAGCGACGCGTCTGCGATCAACTGCGAGCGTTCTCCTCCGTTCTCTTTTCTCTGCCGCGCGGGCATGAAAAGTTATATGCGCCAGGTGCTTACCCCGTAAGCGGGGAAAATTCCGGAAATACAGGGAAAACGCGGAGCGGGGAGATTCTTGCATTTTCCAGATTCGAATGTTAGTTCATGCAGCGCGTCCGAATAAATGCGAGGGGAATGTATATAGGCGAAGTGCCTTTTGACTCTGGGATTGGAAAGGCAAGTTGAAGCGTTGCAATTTTGCGTCCGTTTCACTGAGTACCCTTGATATATTCAGGATAGCTGCTGATAATTGATTGCGATTTTCGAATCAAAATTTAACTTCTTTTACGCGAGTATAAATATGTAGCGATTGGAAAAAGTAAAATTTTAAGTGAAAACCTATTTTTATATGGAACAAAATTTCATAAATTAATTATGAAATTTAACGGTTCCTAATAGATGGATCAAGGTTGATATAATCGTCTGAAACTAAGCGTACTAAATTTTATAAATGGAATATGTTATATATACACTGCACCATTTCGCAGAGGAATTTGTAGATCTTTTTCATTTCTCTTTCGCGAACATTTATCGCTAGATATTACATAAAATATGAGCTTTAAATATTTTAGACTTTCTACTTATGATAATTCTTAATGCAACAAAAGTACTGCATGCTGAAAGTAATTTTCGAATAATTCGAATAGTTTCATTACATTTTTCGTTTAAAAGATACTGCCTGAATATCATTTCCATCGTTCACGTCAGCAAATATAAATACGCTTACATTTTCCAACAAACTTTGAGAAGTACTTGAGCGCGATTGCAACTCCTAACCAAACCTATTTTACGTGCGTTCGAGGTTTTTCTTTGCACTCCGATCTTAATTCTTATTTACCGCTAACAACCAGCTTTCGTTGAATAGAGTTCAGGCACGAAGAGAAGAAATAAGAACGTTGATTAATTACCAGCTAAAGCTTGAATTTGAATGAGCTCGTAGCTGTTCTGTAGTGGCAAAGTTTTGATATCGCTCTATACCCTTTTCTCTGAACTCTCTTTTATTCGAACATTCGAGTTTATATTTATAAATTAAATATAATGTTCGATAAATTTTTAAATCAAATTTTTGAATAAAACTGTTAAATTATCGAAGTGTTTTTAATTCCGCGGCTCAACTTTCAGCGAAAAGTTCCTTTCAATATCTAAAATAATATTGTGGTTTGGAAAATACATCAATCACGATGATGAAAGAGAGGTGGACTTTTATCCCGGACCGCGCGAAAAAATAATACGTCCTTTTTTTTATTTGTTTCCAATCCTTCCATCATAAAAGAATTTAACGATTCCAAAATTCCGTGAACTTACGGCCTCGATACCGAAATAAGTGCGCAAACATATATTATCTCGGGCGTTCCGCAAAAATCCGACGAGAAACGAAACTAACCATCCAGGCGCCGTGGCAAAACACAACAGCAGCTCACCGTGGCAGCGACAAAAACTGGAAACACAGAGTTTAGCAGCTCGTCCGAAAGCTAGCGGAGCTTGCACACACGGTCTTGCGCGCCTACGACCGAGCGAGGGTCAAGTGCCGCCTTGACACTCTAATATTTCCTCGCTCTGGCATCGCCCTCGCTTCGTGTTTCGGCCAACTTTTCTCTCTCCCCCTTTATTTATACTACTTTCTGCACCTCTTTCTCGCTCTTTCTCTAATTATCACTTTTGCCCGGGTTCATAATATAACCCAGTTCGTTAGTTTTCGCTCAGCCTTTAACGCTTTGCCGTGCACTGCTTTTTTCTTTTTTTTTTTTTTAACCAATTTCGTGCAACTTTTTCTCTCTCGAGTCTTTCGCTTGCGAACACGTTGCACTTAGAATTTCAATTATACGAAACTATTTTGTATTTTAACTGCTGATTAAAGACAGACGAAAATTGAAATCTCGCAAAAGGAGTTAAGGGGCTCGTCTTGTTGTTCGCCGAGTGACATCACTTTTTTCTCTCTGTTATTTGTTCACTTTGGCAGTTATCCAAGCTAGGCTGTGAAATATTCGCTGTTCTTTTCCTCTTCTATAATTCGTCCAACTTTTTTCCGAGCACAGAGTTTCGACGTTTCGTTACTTTTTTCGAGAGTTTTTTTCTACATCGGAAGTACGTTTGTATAGAGTTTCGAATGGTTAAGAAAGGAATAATTTACCAGAGAAATTGAATTTTTCTATTCACGTAGTCTCACGAACTTCAAATAATGACTTGAAAACTATTTCAGCGGAAATACTTGAAAATGTTAACCTAGATTTATAAAAATAGTTAGTAGTATTTGCGCAATTTCGCTTTTCGAATTAACTAAACATTTTCAGTAATATTACTTTGTTTAGAAGAAAAAAATTGATTGCTGAAAACAAAATAAGGATTCAAAGTGTAAATGTCTGAGGTCAATGTAAATCTATTACAGTTCATCCATATCGAGTATAACGATAAAATCATATTAGAACTATTTAAATACTAAAAATAATAAAGATTTTAATTAAAAGAACAGTATATAAGTAGATAAGCATTGAATATAGTCAGGCAATTCCACTGTAACTTTCTTACTTTCCTGCATAAAAGTTTTAAACTTAGCAAAGGTAAAGTAGTTGTAAATCTCCACTTGTAACTATCCCTCTTTCACATTAAAAGATACAAAGAGCGTTAAATTAATCTTGTTAATTACCGGTTTAATGTGCGGTAAAATGTTAAGAACTAACACTTTCTGTTTGTAAGACACTACTCTCAAAGTTTTTCAGCTGGTTACAAAAGTTTCATTATGTAGAGCTTTCTTTTTGACATTCTTTTCTTTTAAAAAAATATAATCGTTTCACAATGTAATGAAGAAGCTAAAGATCCACTTTATTTTTTAAACGAAAGCTTTACGTGTTTGAATTCTCAATTAAAAATAAAATTGTCGTTTAGAGCTTAATTTTAATTGTAAACAATTCTGTTATAGACATTATCTTATACTGAGAGATTAATTCACTCATTCGATATAATAAGCACACTGAGAAAAAAATTTCATTGAATCAATGAAATATTTACTCATATATTTCCAATGAAATATTTAATCATTCAAAATATGATTTTATTAAATCAAAGAATGAAAATGTTAATTCAATGAAATGGTTTATCTGTAAACTGAGAAAAAATGTCATTGTACCAATGAAACATTTATTCATATATTGGCAATGAAATATTTAATCATTGATTCAATGAAATGGTTTACTT